>RJWM01003540.1:0-95678 GCA_004363535.1 Dasyprocta punctata | reverse complement strand
TGAGTGGCTTTTTAAATCTATGTCAGTACGTTCATGTGTCTCTACAGCTGTTATAAGACATTGCTTTACTGTGGCATTTTAGAAATTGGACTTTCAAAGACTCAACTCATTAGCCTTCCCCTTTCTCTTTAGTCGATCTCAAGACTGAGCAAAAAGTGAAAGACACACTTTTGACAACGGCTGAGAACCTACCCCAGTCATGCTATGATCTTGAATGTTAGTTCATGAGATAAACATTCACCAAACAAGAAACACAACCATCAAATGTTTTATTACATATTTTCAGTTCAGAAATATGAACAATATTTACATAGCAATATATTTATTTGTTTACACAGCATCAAAGTAAAAAGCAATAAGAAATGTTGGTCTGAGAGTTAAGAATAATTATATTTTAAATGAGGGCCTTTCAAGGACATGATATACCATTGCCATGATATATCAACATACTATTAAAGAGTACATTGAGGAAAAAATGTGGAAAATTATTAGCTACATGGTTTTGAATTCACCTCAATATTTTGAATCCAGTTTTTTCCCTTATTTTAAATAGATCCTATCAACAGATAAATGGAGAAAGAAAATGTGGTGTATATATGCAATGGAATATTATGCAGTCATAAAAAATGAAATAATGTGAACGGATGAATTTTAAGACCACAATGTTAAGTGAAAAAAAGTCACACACAAAAAGTTAAATACTGGGTGGTTTCTCTTATAAAGAAAATACAAAGCATAAACAAATTAAAAAATAAAATAAAAGAGAAATGGTAGGAAACAGGGAAGCAAACTTTTTGGAGATAGGAAGAGGATCAGAAGTTCAGGCAAGAGAGAAAGGCTGAGAAAGAAGAGATCAATCAAAAATGTTCAAGATTGGAAGTATACATATACTGATTCCCCACAATGAATGAAACTATTATGTGTTGTAAACATACACTATATAAAAGCCTGATTTATGAAGCCTAAGTTTGCTTCAAACAGAACATGGAAAACTTATACTCTGTTATTTGCAATCTTTAAATATAATAGAAGGAAAAATAGTTGAAAAGCAAAAATATTAAGCAATTAAAATATATAAAAACTACAGTGGGAGGAATGTCCCACATTGTAACTTAAGTGTAAACCATGTTAGAGATGGCAACACTCCCTTGAAAGAGTGTCGCGACGCGGTGATACAGGGGTGTGGAGGAACACATTTGTACCACTTCGAGAGATGTCTAACAGTGCATTAGTCCACTGCCAAACAGGGTGAGCAATTACCGCAAGGCAAAGTGAGTCAGCAATAATACAATTCATCACTTCTAAGGAAACATGAAAGTACTTAAAATTTATTTAATCATAAATGTAAGTAAAACATAAACACTGAACTGAAAACTAGTTTTGAACTTGATATAGATTTGAAATTAATGTGAAAAAATGTAGGCAAATGACAGTTTATGAAATGATCCAGAGACAAATGATGACAATTATTTAGATTATCATTAAAAAATGTTTTGTTGAAAGGAACATTTAAATATTTTTCTAGATCATCAGTGTTAATTAGTAAACTAAGAAAGATATATCATGGGAAAACAATATTTTCTACTATATTTCATATTGTCACAATTTATAAAAATAAATCTGTTGGTAAAAAATCAAAAAGAGTAATTTGTATTACAAACTTTTAAAAATATGGCAAACCTGTATCATGACCTTTTTGCCCTGACTGTTTTAAAATCTTAAGTTACCTAATCCATAAATTAAATCAGAAATCTTTGATCCACCAGTGTTTTGCTTGCCAAATTCTTTTGTCCTACTGTATTACGGATAAACCTAAAAATCTGAAAAATTAAAACAGTTAAGAATGAAACGAAATATACAGAAAATTAATATGCACATCAGTTAAAACATCTAAGTTAAATTAGCTAATTCTTTCAACTATCTATTTTTATGTACCAGACATCTAAATTCTACGGTGATAACACAAAATTATTTCAAGACTGTTTTCACCTTCATAATATTGAAGCAATGTATCTTCCTATTTACAATATGTTTTTATAAATGAATAATGCAAACCTCTCCTGCTCACAGGAATACACTTAAATATTAGAATAGGCAACTCTTTTCTAACTCTAAACGCTATGGAAACATCAAAAGAATCTACTTGGTAGGGACAGAATTTGTTCATAATTGTAAGTCTCTAACAAGGCCTAGGAAATTACATTTTACTGACTTGTATACTTCTTTAGCACCATGGAAAATATTTGATTATTAATAATAGCATTTCAAGAAGCACAGATTTGCCATTTTTTGAAATCTTCATTTCAGAGATTTCATTCAGTTATTTATCATCCACACGAGGAAGGATGTGTGAGAGTTATAGGCTAAAAGGACTTCTAGGGCTGGGCCCTGAATTAAATCTCCAGTGATTGCTTTTTCGTTATGAACAACTCTTAAATTATTGCTTCTTTTTGGTATCTAGGAGACAGGCAGTTAAGTATCATCCTATCAGATTTCTTTCACGTTTGCTCAGGTAATTTATGCCTTCCGCTAGACCGCACTGTATGTATCACTGACACCAAGGACACAGTGCCCAATGTGTCCGTTACTGTTACCCCTTTTTTTTGGTAGAGTTAGTCATATTCTAAACATTTATAAATTCGTACCGTAAGTAGACATTACACCCTGCTATAAAAATAAGTATCTACTTCTAATATATTTCTTTTAAAATGAACTCAGAAAAAAATTTAAATGTACCTCTTGTTGTAGATACGTAAGGAAAGCTGCTAAAATAAAGTTCTGGCAAGCCAAATCCACGACCGAGAAGAACAACAGATCGAAAATAAGAAGAGTGGCTTCATTTCCATAATACAGTATACTGCTGAAGGAGTAACTTTCATCTATTAAAAACATTTTATGAGACATGTTAGAAATTTAAAAATGCAACAAATCTGTGATAAATTTCTGGTAATAAAATTTGGATATTTAAAAATAGCATATTAGAAACTATTACTATGTACACTGTTCTATGATTTACACAAAAAATAAACAAAAGGTACTAAGATTTACTAATCCTAAAAGGTTAGTCAAAGGATTCATAAAAACTCATAAGACACAGTTTTAATATTAAAATGAAAGGTTGGTAATGACTAATTGTATAAATATGTACCTTTCAAAGGCCAGTTAATGAATATCTTTTCTCTATATTTTTATCTAACTAAAGGCTAAATTAATCATTATAAGATTCTTTAGGAAGAGTAATAATAAATCAAAACACAGCAAGGTATAGAATACTATATAGTTTCTACATGGTAATCCTACAAAACTTTCGGATGCTAATACCTAATTTTACAAAAAAGGTATTAAAAGTCACAAAAGTTAAGCCATTTCCTTACATTCACAAAACTAGTAAATGGTAGTGACATTTTAATCCAAGACCAGAAGATTCTCGAAGCTTATTTTTAATGACTAACTTCATCTCTTTGACCCAGCCTGTACCACACTGCCACGAGTAACTGAGCCAATGTACACATCAGATCTGCTCGGCACAACTCCATGCTCTCTGCATTCATTAGCAGTGGCTTTCGAATTTTGTTTTTGTTTTGCCAGCATCAGATTTTTTAACTTGTTCTGATCCTGTATCTGTATCAGAATAAAATGCTGTAATATACTCCCATAGTAGATACACTTTATTAGTCATTGTTCTGTATGTGTTCTTAAAAATATAATTTAGAGTGATAGGATTACAGATGTAAAAATGGTCATTTTAGGATTTTCTTCTCACACCTCCATCGATCAACTTATATGTATCTGGTGGGGCAAAAATTTAAATACCTATATTTCGGGGGAGAGGGAATGCCCGCTGTACTCGGCCCGGACGTCAGAGGAGGCCTCCGCCCCGCGTTCCTTTCAGGCCGGACTGCGGAACCCCGCGCACACACGAATGCGTCCCGCACAGGCTTTTGATTCTCTGCTCACTTTCTGCATGAAGGTCTTTGCCTCTTTCTCTTTCTTCCCTTGACTTTCTTGTTTGGCAAATTGGTACTTATTTTTTAAGACCCCCTTCCAGTTTCTCCGCGTTACTTTTCCTGGCAGCTTTTTATTGTCCCCCTGTCCCTGGTGTGCCTCGCGCCCGCACAGATGGCTAGGCAGGCTCGCGGCCTCTCCTGCAGCCCGCCCAGCGGGACACCGAGGGGAGGCCCTGGCTGTGTCGCCCAGGCCGGGTGCAGCGGCTGGCAGGCGACACACGTGGACAGATGACAGCTGAGCCAGGACGCTGGTTACACCATTTTCATTCCTCTCTCAACCCGGGCAACAGGTTATCAGTCACGCTACATGTGATGCGCACGCTGTCCTTTTTAATAATAAAATAACCCGGCTTAGTCACTATTTCTGTCAAAATATCAGTGACTTTGAAGAACTTGAACAAAATAAAAAATTAGATGTCAAAGACTGATCACCTGTGATGCTTCTTTAAATGTTTCCTAAGTTTGTCACTACATACATTAACATTCCAATAACAGTTTGTTTTATTATTTCTTTAAGGTGTGGTGCTGATTCTGAAATTTAGCTTTTTACTTTCTTCTAAAATCTTTCATGTATCTGATTTTTGCTACACAACATAATAAAATAAAACACAACTACTACTGTTCCGAGACTGAGTTCATTATGCTTCCTTTGTTTTATATAAAATTATTTTAAAAAAGGAAAAATAACTTGTAAGTACTTTCCTCCTAGATTTTGAAGACAGTAATAAGGTTCAGCAAAGGGATTTGAAAGATACCGTTATAAAAGATGCTTTTCTCCATTGGTTCCATGAATTCCATTCCAAGAATTCTCTCAAGAAGCAACTTATCTTTTATAAAGTAATCCATTTCCTTATGAACCTAATATAAGAAGACAGTCATATAAAAATAATAGCAAAACAAATGCTTTCCAAATAATGCAAAATTCCGAAGAAAAGAAAAATGAAAAATAGAGCACAAAGAAAATCTGCTCTGCAAAATAAATGTACTATACTGGGATTTATAACAAAATTTTCCCTACGAATACTTTAAATTTTAAATGTCAATAGCATTTAGAGCTAGATATACTGAAAACTAATTTATAAAATGCTTTTCAGGAATATAATTATAGCATAAGAATTTCAATAATGAGTAATATAGATATTTTGCTAACAAAATTCTAGTACAGACACATTTCAAAGGAATGATATACTAATAGACACAAAAAAATCTCATTTTTTTTATACAACCTTACTTTACCCCTAAACCATACTTGTTAATGTCTATCAATACCTTTCAAAATCTATCACTTCTAAGTATTAAATTTGACAGACAAAAAGGGAGTGGGCGCACTCCACTGACTTGGTTGACTCACAATAAAACTGACACTTTCACTTCACTTTTCAAAAACTGCATTTGGCCCTAGCTTAGATGTAAATGTTGTTATACGTACGTGATCAATGAAAGAGCCAAGAAATTTATTCATCGCATGATACGCTTTTATACTCTGCTCAAACGTACTTGCTGATGAACTTAATAGTCTAGCAGGGCCATTTTTCTAATACAGAAAAGAGAAGCAAATAAACACTGCATGTCTTATGTTCCTGGTATTTAAATAATGTTAAATACTGGCAAAATATATCTGACTTGCACTTCATACAAACCCTTGTTAGTGTCTCATGAATCCTATCATAGTGCTGTCTCATTTGGCTGGTAACCGCAATCTGAAAAGTCTGACCATCTGTATTGGGCACCAAACCTCTTTGGCTACACAAATTTTCCTGAAAAGTTAAAGGACTTAAATTAAGATTGAAGTTATGAAAAAATTCCTATCTCAAAAGGAAAAACAACATTTTTCTTTTTGTTGGTATCACACATTACAAGAGTCAGAAGCCTAGAGAAATTTATTGAATTGTATTTGAGACACAGACTATAACATGATATCCAAGGGTCTCATTCCTCTTCAGATTTTACTAATTTCTATCTTATTCTGATTCATATTTCCCCAGTGGTCTTCATACCATCTCCTTTACTTTGTTCTACTTTGGAGAAAAAAAAGTACTAAAAGCCAAGCATGGCAGTGCATGCCTGTAATCCTAGTACTCTGGGAGGCTGAGGCAGGAGAATCACGGTTTCACACCCACCTGGGCCTCAGTGAGCCTTTGTCAAAACAATAAATTAAAAAGTGGTTGGGGACGTAGTTCACTGTGCAGTACTACAGTTCCATCTGTAGTACTACAAAAAAGTTCACTGTATATTGAAATTTTTAGCTTTCTTTGTGATTAACAATATCACTCTTTAATGGAAATGCCAGAAAGTCTAGTCTTAGAGTATCTTTTTGTTTTCTAAACATTTAAAATACTTTCAATCAGAAAGTAGTGATGCATTACCGAACAGTGAATTTTACTGAATAGATACCCAGGTCAGGTCTCCTCAAAGACTTAATATCAACAACCATAAACACCTAACGTTCTGACCTGCCCCCTTTCAACCTGGTCTATAAACATAGCATAAAATTGGGATCATACTGATTTTTCATATCCTGAGAAATTTCCAATATCATTACATATTCTGTAAAACATGATTTTAACATCTACTTAAGATTTCATTGCAAAGGCAAATCAATTTAATTCATACTCTATAATTTTTATGCATTTTCCCCTTACCAATGACCTCTGTGATAAAGATCATTTCCCTTGAATTAAAGTCATAAAATTACTCAAAGATTATAAACTCTTAAAAAGCTCTTGGTATGTACTGTTCAAAGGCTTTCCAGAAGGTTTGTAAAAATTTACACTGACATCTATAGGTGCCAATTTCACTGTGTCTGTATTAAAGATTACCTCTTTTAAAAAAAGTTTGCTACTTTTAAGAGAAGTTGTAGATTCAGTTTTCTGATTATGAGTTACAATTATTTAGAAGTTTATTGGTTTCTTCTGTTTGTTTATTTTTTAAACCTTTCATCATTTTTCCACTGATGTTTAAATGTAGTGTTTTCTTACCACCTTGTATAATTTTCAATTTTGTTATCAATAGATTGTATTTGTTGTGAGCATTTGCCCTAATTTGTCATCTTTTATTTATCATTGTTTGATATAGAAATATACTATATTAATAAAGTAATATTAGTTAATATTCTCTTTTTAATACTTTCTGTTTTTTACACTTTTAAAGTTATTCCTCAATCTAAAATACTTTTTTAAACTATATGAATAGATGTGTGCATTTTTTTAAAATTTTATTTTAAAGAGAATAAAACCACACAAAACAAAACAGAATAAAGCTAAGCAGAACAATGAAAGCAATACAGGACTCTAGAACAAGATAATAGGAAATCAACAATGGCCCGCATAATGTCTGTTGTTTTCTTGAAAATAGCTGCCCATAACATTAGACATGATAAAATCAAACAAAACAGAATAAAACCAATCAAAATGAAAGAATGAAATTGTATTTTAAAGAGAACAAAACCAAACAAAATAGAGAGAGGCAGCAACCAGAAGAAAACCCGCCTGCCTCCCTGGTGAGTGTGTGCGACTGGCATGGACTCCAGGGAGAGAATGATGTGCCTTTTGAGAACCCTCCATGTTGGGCAGAGAGGCAGCAACCAGAAGAAAACCCACTTGCCTCCCTGGTGAGTATGTGTGACTGCACGAACTCCAGGAAGAGAAAGAGATGTGTGTCCCATAGGCTTACCAGTGCGTGGGCTATGACTCATGGACCTCCCCCTTACCCCCAGAAAGCAACCTACTGGCTCACAGGACCGGCTAAGTTCATAGCAACTAAGGTACATAAAGCAACTAAATGCTTGTATTGTTAGGTTATTTTGCAGGCCTGGTGCCTGCAGTCTGAGCATTTCTTGGGAAGATGACATTGTGCAGTGTGGCAAATATGTGGGATTGTCCTCTGTCTTGTCTTCAAGCCCCAATATTGTTCTCATTGTTTTGCTTAATTTTGATAATTTTCGTTTCTTTTTTTAAATTTTTTTAAAAATTTTTTTCATTTCATATCCTGTTTTTGTTGGTTTTATTGTGTTTTGTTTTTGGTTTGTTTTTGCTATACCTGATGAAATGTTCAACTATTTTGAAAATAACAAGATACACTATAGTAGCTATTGTTTTCATAGTATCTCTCTTTGAAGTTCTGTGCCAGTTCTACAGCTTTGTTTTGATTGTTCTGTTATCTTTTGTTGGATTTTACTATCTTTAAAATAAAATAAAATAAAAAAGTAACCCCCCCAAAAAACAGAATAAAACCAATAAAAACAAAACAGTGAAAGTGATACAGAATTTCAAAACAGGATAATAAAAATCAACAATGGCTACCATAATGTCTCTTGCTATCTTCAAAACTGCTGCCCATGCCATCAGACATAATAAAATCAAACAAAATAGAACAGAATAAAACCAATCAAAACAGAACATTGAATAAAACAATAAAACAGAAGAAAACAAAACAGAATAATATTACATTTCAAAAACAAAACATAAGGAAATACCCCATATTTGTTATATTGCATATTGCTATCCTCTTAATAGATGCTCAATCAAATAATACAAGCATTAAGTTGTTTTGGTACCTCAGTTGCTACCAACTCAGCCTGTCCTCCATGATTTTTTTAAAAAATATTTTATTAATAATAAAAGACAAGACAGAAGAGAATCCCTCATATTTGCTACATTGCCTGTTATAAAGAGATGCTTGGTTGCTGCCCAGAGGCCTGGCCAAATCTACAAAACAAAAGTTGGTTGATGTTCCTTGGTTGCTATTAATCCAGCCAGACCTCCGAAACAGCAGGTTGCTTACGGGGGGCGGGGGTGGGGTGGGTGTTAGTGTTTGTGCCCGATTGCGCCGGTGCCGCGCGGGCCAGGCGGCGGTCCCGCGAGGGGTCCTACTCATTCTCCTCCAAGGCCCTGATATCAGGACCCCAGAGGGCAGTCCATATTGCTTCCTGATCCATGCCTGTGCCACGCGGGCCAGGCGGGGTTCCTGCGAGGGGTCCTACTCGTTCTCAGCCTGTCCTCCAAATCAGCCAGTTGCTTACAGGTGTGTGCGTGTTGGTGTTCTTGTCTCCCAGCCTGTGCACTGGTTGGTTCATGGGAAGGGCGAATTGGCTTCTTGTTCTAAAATATTCTTTTCTAGGTGTTTCTGATCTCATTTTTCTAACTTAACATTCCCTCTACTTTCTTCTTAAGGAAGAAAGTGTCCCTCATGTGTCATTTGTTTACTCTGAAATATAGTTCATATAGGAACTGCAGGATAGAATTAGGTTCTCTTGACCTATGTTCAAGGCAATCAGTTGGTATCCTAGCAACTTTCTAGAATGATCCATAAGGGTTATTTTTAAAAAGCATTATAAATCCTAGTATAAGAAAAGTCATCTCCCAACTTAAAAACAAAAAGATATAAAATACATTCATACCGCTTCTCTTTTAAGATTCATATTCATTTCTTCCATATTAGTATCAGCATGCCCATGTATCGATCTGCCATGAATGTAATATCCAAAACATTTGTAGGATAACAAAAACACTGATATCTATAGAAAAAGAAGAAAACAGCAACTCATCTATAAAACAACAAATTTTTCTTAAAAAATTCTTTCCTTTCTCTCAAAATAATGAGGACTGAATTCTTGGAAATATATAAAAGAATAATAAGGTAATAAAGGATAATTTTTTTTAAATAAATGGACATGGTATTTAAAATATTTTCCAAGAAAGGAAGAAATTTTTGAAAAAATTTTCAAGGACCATAGGATGAATACAATATTTGGCAACATAAGCAATTTATAATGAAATACAACAAATGAAGAAAGAAAAACTTAGGCAGTGAGTATTAACTTGTAGCTCATATAACTATCTCTGGAATTCACAGCCAGTGGAGAATTAGACTAAAAAACTCAGTCACAAAAACTCACTTTTAAAGCCTCTCTTAATATATTCATGACCTCTAAAAGGGGAAAAGTAACTTTGGTTTCTTACTTTTCTTTTGTTCCAAAAAAAAAAAAAAGTAAAAAAAAAATAAAATAAAAGGGGGAAAGTAACAATTGCAAGAAAAAAGTCAGGAAGTACTTACATTACTTACTGAACATAAATCAACGAATTGTCGAATTTTATCCTCTATGAATCTCTCATAAAAGCCAGCAAAGAACACAATCTGAAACATTAAAGCAAGTTCATGCTTATTGGTTTTTAGGATTTCAATCTTCTTTTGTAGTCACACTGTAGTATTTAAGAAAAAAGAAGTTCCAGCCAAGAACACAGTGACCTCTAACGGTACCTATGGGATAAAATCTACTTGTCACTTCTGACTAACATGAGAGGAAGGAGAACTTCAGAACTGTATTAAGTCATTTAGAGCCCATTTTGATTTTTTTTATTTTTTTCGAGAGAGGGTCTTGTTATACAGCTTCAAATTCTCAATCCTCTCGCCTCAGCATCCTGAGTGTTGGGATTACAGTGTTGCGCCACAATGCCCAACCCATTTTGAATTTTTGCTTGCTTTGTTTTTTGAAACAGGGTCTCACTATGTCACTCAGGCTGGCATCAAACTCACGGTGATCCTCCTACCTCGGCCTCTCGAGTGCAGGGATTATAGGTGTGCACCATCATACCTGGTTCTCCATTTTGAATTTCATTTATTTATTTGTCCTTTTTTTTTTTTTTTTTTGGAGACAGGGTCTTGCTATGCAGTTCAGGCTGGGCTTGGGCTCACTTTGTAGCCCAGGCTGGTGTCGAACTTACAACAATCCTCCTGCCTCAGCCTCCCAAGTGCTGGGATTATAGGCGTGTGCCACCATACCTGGTCCATGTTGAATTTTAAATACTTTTCTGTGTCATTGAAACAAAGTAAGACAACCACATGGGAAGAAAGAAAAGGTCTTTTTAAAATTTAGGATAAACTAATACATTAATGGCCAGATTCATGTCTGGTTTTGGAAGGTTGCTCATCCTCTGTATACCCAAAGACTCTGGAAAACTTTCTGCTTTTCAAATAATCTCTGACAAAATTGCACATAAAAATCATGTATCTAGTTTTCTATTTTGACTACAGGTAATGCGTTAAGTGTTCAAATGGAATGGTTTTAAATATTAGACTGAATAACCATACTTGAAAGAAAAAAAATGTTTCCCCCAGCACTAGGGATTGGCACAAGGGCCTCTGTACTGAGCTGAAATTCTCAGCCCTTTTTCATCTTTTATTTTGAGATAGGGTCTTGCTAAGTTGCGAAGTTTCCTAGGGCGGGCTCAAGCTTGCATTCCTCTTGCCTCAGCCTCCAAGAGTGCTGGAGAGCATTGGAATTACAGATGCATGCCACCAGGTTCAGCGGGAAATTTTACAAAATAAAAAGTTTCATATTGTAGGTATGCTTTTGATATATCTCAGAGAAAGATAACATTTCCTAACCACTGTCCCTATTCGCAGACTCCATTCCCCATACTTCTGTTGACGTGGTGGCCACCTCAGGGAGTCTCTTCACAGCACTTGTCTAGTTTTTATGACAGCACAGCCATGAGCTCCAGAAAATGCATTCATATATAGGAATGAATAAATAAGGGATTATGCAGAAGTTGATGATAGTGATGATAATGATTGTTACTATTACTATGTTTGAGACAGGGAGACTCTACGTAGGCCAGGCTGACCTTGAACTCACTATGTACGCTGGTCCTGTTTCAATCTTGAAAACCTCCTGCCTTGGTCTCCTGAGTGCTAGGCCTACATGTGTGGGTCGCCAAACCTGGCTGTCCCAATCACTTCGCGTGCATATTTCTAAAACCCTCTGAAGAACATGAAAAATGGCAGCGAAGTTTAAAAATTCAAGGATACCACTCAAAAGTTGAAGATGCTGGGTTTAGGGAAATGAAAGGAGTGAACAATAAAGCCTAGCTGAGTAAGAGTTTAGGCACATTTTTGAAAATATAACAGGTCTTTAAAGGAACTCACGATACACTCGAGGAATAAACACGGATAGTCTTAGGACACTGCCACAGACAGAAATGCTTTCCTGGCCGTGGGATAGCAAAGTAAGAAGCAAAGAGGGACGTTAGGCAGTGACATCCACCACGCGATACAGTTCTGGCCAAGGAGACGTCTAACGGCACTTCCGAAAGACTCCTAGAGACAGGACGGAGAGTTTGTCTCCCTGGACTCCCTCTGGCATCAGCCTTATGGGCAGTGAGGTGGCCTGACAGGCGGAGTCTCCTGCCGCAGAGCCGAACAGCAGGCTCCCGGGGCCCGGTGACACCACCGCGCCAGCCCTGCAGCCCTGCACCGCTCAGCTCTGCTCTTCTTTTTCTTGGGAGAGATAAAGTTCTCTTTATTTCAGCTACTCTATCTATTTTCTTTTGTTTTTGTTATATTCAACTGAATACAAAAAACTTCAGATGGTGTTCCTTTAAATTCTCTACAATCAGATGAATCTGCTATAGTCACAAAACATGCTGGTATATGTATAAAACGTCTCCTTGCTATTACATTGCTGGTAAACATCAACCCTATACTCTTGATCCCGTCTAACTTCAAATTTTAATTTCAATTTGTCTTCCTTTTCTGGGCGGCAACTCTTCCTCATGAGCTCGATCCCTGTAGCTTCAATTTTGGACCAATGTCGTTAATTTATAATAAAGTGAAGCTTACAAAGTCAATTCTCAGGTTATAAAATACCACCTACATCTGATTCTATTGGAATAAGCTCTGGGCCACCATGCTCTCTCTTGCGTGGCAGCCCACCCCCATGCTGCGGAGTGGACCTTTTTTCCTCCTTTCACTTGGCCCAACCTCATTCTGCTGAGCCTGTTTTTTTTTTTTTCCTAACTTTAATAAAACTTAGCTACCATTTGAAAAAAGCAAAAAAGAATAAGCTTTCTTAAAAGAACTTTAATACTAAAAAATCTTTAAAAACAGGCTGTTTTGGGTAGATATTAGGCAGGGAATAAAAAGCCAAACCTAGTCTTTCTAGGGGCTCCATTTTGTTTGGGGATTATAACAGTTAAAGAAATTTGCAATCAAACAGAAAAGTTCTTTCTGTTCATGCGAGTAACAAAGAAAAAGAAGTGCAGACATTAAGAGTTTTTTTCTTTTCACTTTTTTAACTTTAAGAAAAGAAAAATAAGCATAGAAAAGAGTTTGTATCAAAGCCACGAGACCCTGAGGTAGAAAGAATTTACTTTTAGTTTCAGTCATTCAGTACCTAGTTCAAGGAAAATTCCTCAAGAGTTACTAGCAATCTGAGTGAGATTAATGATTTATAGATACAGGTAAACAATAAGCTACAGTGCTCAGGAAAAGAAAATGCTTAGAGTAGCACAGCCATCACTGTAGCTGTTTTTTAACTAGGCAAGGGGTGCCTGGGTTTCTGAAGTTGTAGAGTCTGACACACCCTTCAGAGGCCACTACTGACAAGAATGAGAACTCGGAGATCAAGCTTCCTGGGTTCCAATTCCAGTTCTCCCAATTCCCATAGCTGCGTGACAAGTAATTATTTCACCTTCAGAGGTGCCTAAAATGTCCTCACCTGTAAAATGAGGATGCTAACAGAACTATCTCCAAGGGCTAATCAGGTAAAGATTAAGTAATTAATATGTATAATTAACTGATTAATACAGTGTCTGGATTATAATATAATATAGGAATTAGCTATTATCACTGCTGTTCTTGTCACCTTTTCACTGTGAAGTCAGGATATGCTCAATAACTTAAGGCAATCAATATTCAAGCAGAGTTATAGAGAGGCAATGTTACTTGAAAGTACAATCTCTACTTACCTGTGTAACCCCAATGACTAGCCAAAGAGCAGTAGATACAGCATACCTCAGTATGCGGCTATAAGGAGGTATGTAGCTAGATGGGCTTCTAGAAAGACTAGAGGACGAGTCCATTAATGCTAAATTCTTGAATCCTACAACCTGAAGTACAAAGGAAAAATAATTTAACCTAATATGAATAAAGAAAATGCTTCTGCACTTCAAATGTAATATTCCTCTACTTCTCATGGGGGGGGCAAAGTTTGCAAATAATAGAAAATCTAGATAAAAATAATTATCCAGTACTTTAATTAGAAAGTAGCCATTAAAAATATTTAGTTAGCGCATTTGGTTTTTTTCCCAATATGACTTAAGGCCAAATACAATCATTTTGTCCTTATTCAAACATTTCCATTAAAAGAAGAAAACTTTCTTCAGTAAACTACTAATAAATTAACAACTGACCAGCAGTTCATGAGTATTTCTTTTTTTTGTTTTTTTGTTTTTTGGTACTGGGGAGTGAACCTCGTGCTTGCCAGGCAGGTGCCCATTCATGAGTATTTAACATGTGCCATGCACTATACTAAATACTATTTATACTTTAAAACAGTACATTCCAAAATATCTTCTGAAGGATATACCTTCTTGTTAAGTAAGTTTGATCTGTATGTTACATTCACCAACTTGATTCCAACCCTTGTAGGATAAAGGCTTTGAGAAGTTTTCAGTAACATTTCTATGTAATTTTATTGAATCTAGTGTTACATAAACTTAAATGACTAGCGAACTTCTTTTTCATGTAACACCTTTTTAAATCTGATCAAAAACTCTTAAGAACACTACCACAGAAAACCCTTGAAACATGAGGTAGTAGATATGTTAAGTAGCTTGATTTAACTATTCCACAATGTACATATACATGAATTATATGTTTATACTATAAACATGTTACAATATTTACTCGTCAATTTAAAGAAAAGCACTATCTCGACTGAATTTGGGGGTACTGTAAATAGCACAAACATTCTTCTACCAGTTTTAAAAATGGAAATAAAAGGGGAGAAGAAAGGATGACTGAGAGAATCCCTGAGAAAATCTGTGGCCCAAATAAATTTTTACATGTCAGTCTCCTATCTAACACAGAATATTTCTTTTGATAATTCAAACAAGAACCAAGAAATAACTACAAATTCACCCTTCAGTGTCTTGTTCAGTTGTAGCTCTAGCTTTTATCTTAGAACATAGACCAAAGTGAGTGTTTGGGAATAAGTTCTTGAAAAAAAAAATCAACATTATAAAAATAGTGGTTCTAAAGTAAGGGTGAGAATACAGATCATGGAGAGAGAGGGATTTTCCAAAATACAGATACCTAGGCTCACCTCAAAGCCAATAAATCACATACTGAAGACCATAGGTTGTTTGGTTTTGTTTTTTAATACAAAAGTTCCCTAAGTGATTCTAATACAAACTACTGGTTTAAAAATCTACTTCTACACCTAGAGTGGTCAAATTCACACAGGTGAGAAGTAGAAGGCTGGTTGCCCAGAGCTGGGGCGAGGAGGGAAGCACCAATGCATAGCGTTGTGTATGAGCACAGAGTTTTAGTTATGCAAAATGAAGAGTTCTAGCAATGGTGGGGAGAGGTTTGTACAATAATGAATAATGAATTATACACTTAAGAATGGCTAAATAGCAAGTTTTTAGAAGTATTTCGCTACGATTTTTTATTTTAAAAGTTTTTTTGTTTTGTTTCATGGGAAAAAGAGGAAAAGGAAGAGGTCACCGCAGTTTTGTAAGGTCGCTTCTTGTTAATGTCTTGATAACAATGTTTAAACCTGTACAAAAACTCTTTCATTGTCATGAAAACTAGCTTGGAATTATATGAACATTTATAAGGCACCAATAAGTTGCATACAGTTATATCAAACTCTTTATACCTCCAAAAAGAAGAGAACGGTAAGTATTTGAAAGAGTGGATTAATTTTTCTCACAGTCTGAATCTCGTTCCATTCATTGGCTACAAAATATGTTCTCCAAATGCTTACGGGAACAGTGGCACTCCTTACACCACCCTCACCTGGCGAGGGAGAGAAAGTGAGTAAAAGCATTTCATCTCATTTGCTCTCTATGGGTAGCAAAAGAATTCCGGTACAAATGTTTATTTTAATTACCTTCAACTGCTTTAAGAACTTTGCCTTTAGGCCGCTCCCAATCAATAAAGAATATATCTATGGTCATTTGGGATATGAGTTTATGCAGAAACTGCAGAGCCTGAGAACAACACATAATAATACAACTGAAAAATACTAGTATTAAATTTGTTTATGAAACCAATATTGATTCTTTAAGAAACACATTGTAATCACAAGAGAATGCAATTTTTACAAGAGACTTCACATAAACGTATACTATTAGGGGATCATGAGGGGCTTGTCAAATAATCTGAAATCTTCAAATTCATAAAATTGCCATACATCTATAAATTCACCTTCCCTCTTCCTTCCCCTATAGGAGCCTTGTCTAACTGACACTCTTTCCCAGTTCTTATGGACTGATCACCTTACTTACTTTACTTTTACAAGTAAAAGTACTTTTTCAACGGTAACCTTAATTAAAGTTTCAGGATGCTCTCATTTTCTTTTTTTTTATATTACCTGTATTGAAATTTCAGATTTCAACAATTATGTTGCTGAAACACATCCTTCTCATTTACAGGAACAGTATGTTTAAACTGAGGCATTTCTTCTCAGTAGATGCATTACTGATCAAGCA
This sequence comes from Dasyprocta punctata, assembly GCA_004363535.1. Taxonomy (NCBI): domain Eukaryota; kingdom Metazoa; phylum Chordata; class Mammalia; order Rodentia; family Dasyproctidae; genus Dasyprocta; species Dasyprocta punctata. The sequence goes on along the minus strand of RJWM01003540.1, from coordinate 79,174 downwards.
GAGGATAAAAACTGTGGACGGAATGATGACTCTCCTCAAGGAGCTGATATTTCTATGGGACCAGCTGACATCTACCCATCATAATACAATGGGATGATTTCCGCCACAGAGGCATACACAAAGCTTCACGTATGGGGACAGTGACCACTAAGGTTGGGGAAGCGTTGGCACAGGAAGAAGAGGAAAGGAATCTAGCATGGAGATAGAGAAAATAATTTCTATGATTTCAGTACTTTAACCCTTGATGAACAAAGAGTGTCACACTATGAATGCATCATCAAACTTTAAGGAAGACAGTTATATACCGAAATATGAGTTTATCAAATTAGCTACAACTCATGAGAATCCAAACACATTTATAGGTGTTTTATTTTGTTTTGTTTTGTTTTGTTCTTGTCTTTTTGAGATAGGGTCTCTTTATGCAGTTTAGGATGGCTTTGAGCTCACTTTGTAATCCAGGCTTGTCTCAAACTTGCAACGATCCTCCTGCCTCAGCCTCCCAAGTTCTGGGATTATAGGCATGTGTCACTAGGCCTGGATATATTTATAGGCTTTTAAAAAAAACTTTCAGGAAAATTGTTTTGAAAATGAATGATTATAAATACCAACAGACTTCCTAGGTAAAATGAAATAATTCATGCTTTCTTTCAAAGTAAATTCTACACCAAAGATTTTTAAAGTTTTTTTTTTCCTTTTGAGACAGTCTCACTATATAGTTCAGGCTGCTCTTGAACTCACTGTATAGCCCAGGCTGGCCTCAAACTCACAGTAACCCTCCTGCCTCAATCTCCCAAGTGCTAAGATTATAGGCATGTGCCACCACGCTCTGCTTGAAAGCATTTTAACTTTACGGACTTACTAGTTATCAGCAGGCCTTTGAAGTTCAGTTCCTGCCTCTGAAACTTACCTTCAGAGCAAAAGCACATCCCACATAAGTAACGAAGCGTTCTTCCTGAGCCGGTACTGGCAGCAAAACAGAGACAGACTTCTGTGCCTATAGCAAAATTACTTAGTCAATAAAATCATACAAGGTTTTTATAAGCACAAGTTATACGCTGAAGACAGCATGAAAGAGAGAGGTAGTGATGTACTCAATAAATGCACATGCAGGGAATGGTGGGTTTAAGGTTTGTTTTAAGGCTTTTTGTGGTGCTTGGGATCTAATCCAAGGTCTTATGCATGCTAACTGTACCTCCAGGCAAGCCTCAAGACTCTTGGTCAGAAACACTCCCACATAAAAATCATTCCCTTTTATTATACAGAGTGCTTAGCAGCTATTTATATATTGGCATTTAAGTTAAATTCAGAAACTCACTTACTTTAAAGAAAATAAGCCAATAAAGACCTGTTCCCGTTGTGATGATAAAAAAGACATTGGCCAGATCACCAGCATAGAACACCAAGAATTTCATAACTGTCTGCAATTTAAGAAGAAGAATTACAGCTGTTAAAGACTCCAGCTATTGACCACTTTTAGCAATACTATTACTTTTAATAATATATCATCTACCCATGTTCTCAAGTCTGTAGCCCTGTTTTATGTATCCATGCATTACCCAGGTATAAAGACACTGAGCTTCTTAACACAGCTACCATTTGGAGGCTTACTGTTTATTCCATTCCTGCAGCCTCTGTCTTCTTTCAAGACTTCTCACCTTTATGTAAGAAAGTGGAAACTGCTCCAAATCTTAGTTCGGAAGCCCACTGCAGCCTATCCTCTACACTTCCACCAGCCTTAGTTTTCTAATATGTAAGTGGTATTGTGTTATTCCCTTCCTTAAAAAGATACAAGGACTTCTCCTTAAAACATATATTCTTGATCCCCCAGGTCCTTTACATCATGGATCAAAGTTAACTTTTTATTCATCCTTAGCTGCTGGCTCCCCCCACTTTACAGTGAACCACTCCACACTTCATCCGGAATGCTCTGTGGAATGAAACAGGCACTGATTTATCAAAGATTCTTTCTCCTCTCTCCTGCAAACTCTCACGTGCTCTGAGGGCACAGCCCGGGCACATTTGTGCACCACCACAGGCCCGATGTGGGGAGCACACTCGAACCTCAGGGACGGCTGTGGAATGAACAGATAACCAGTCTGTCTTGACTTCTTGGGACAGTAAATATTAGCCATTCTGCTCTGACTTCTTAGCTCACTGGCTTTACAGTAGAAGATACTCTGGTTAAACAATTACTGTGTAGCTTTTCTTATGCTTCTCATCAGCAAAAACAGGAGAAGAAAATTCAGTGTCCGCCTCAATTTCATCATGTATAAAATTGGAATTGAACTATTAATACTTCATAGAGTTACAGTATGCATTATTAAAGTTTTAAAAAGTGTCTGGTACACAGTAGGGTATTTAGTAGATGTTAGATAATTTTTTTAATTTAAAAAGATTAAATGAGAAGTTAAACTATAAAGTTAATCAGCATAAAATGTAGAGAGAATATGTCTTTGATATTGAGATGGGAAGGTTTTTCTAAACAAGATACATAAAAGCAAATAACATAACATGAGAAAATATTCAAATATGATAAAATCAAAATTTAAAGTTTCTGTTAAACAAAGGGCTAAATGCACATAAATAACAGATAGATCATTTATTTAGAGAAGATATTATAACATAGAAAACCAAAAAGGGATTCAGAATTAGAAAACACAAACTCCTACAAAAAAAATAAGAAAAACTGAAAACCTAATAGAAAAATGGGTGATGAATTTATACAGATAGTTCACTGAAAAGGGGAAATCCAAATTATTAAAATGCATATGGATAACAGCAAAAGAAATGAAAATGAGATCAGCTAGGTGTGATGGTGCATGCCTGTAATCCCAGGGTCCTGGGAGGCTGAGGCAGAAAGATCACAAATTCAAGTCCAAGCTGAGCAATTTAGTGAGATCTTGTCTCAAAATTAAAAATAAAGAGGGCCGGGGATGTAGCTCAGAGGCACAGTGCCTGCCTGGCAAGTACGATGCCCTGAGTTCAATTCTGATATCAAATAAATAAATAAATAAATAAAAATTTTTAAAATGCACAAAAGAGCTGGGGACACTGTATAGCACAGTACAGAGGCACTAGATTCAATCTCCATGAGAAACAAATCAGCAATGACATATTAATATATACTACTGAAATGGCAAAAAAAAAAATGGAAAGGTTGGAAACATATCAAGTAATGGCAAGATTAACAGAACAAAAACAGCACTGCCAGGGAAGCACTTAGATTAGCATACCTTGTGGGAAGAAAATGAGGTGTGAATTTACTCTATGACCCAGCAATACCTCTCCTAATTATACCCCAGAAAAATTCAAGGCGACTATCTTACTCATTCTCTAGTGGTGTCTTATAAGAAGGATCTCAAATAGTTAAAAGATAAAAATATGTGTTTACAACTTCTAATAGTATACCTGTAGATCAATCATGGGACTCCCAATGCGCCTCTTCCACCCCGCTGTCTTCAAAAGAGATGATAAAACAGCGAGTCCACCCAACACACCTAGAGCAATCTAAAAAAACAAGAAAAAAAATTTATACAATTATTCTCACCAACATTCAAAAGCATTGAAAATAGAAAGTAATTAGTACTCAAAAAACACTGGGAGGCATGTTGAAAGCACACAGAAATCAAACTGAAGGAAGTTCCAGGGGCCAAATTTAGCAAAAATTGAGCAAAAACAAACAAACAAAAGAACCTAGTAATAGATTACAATCATCTAAATAAGTATTCAAGAGTTTGCATGATATAATAATTGAATAAATTAATGCATGCCAAGGGAAATCTTCTTACGATGAAGCTCCCATTCATAATACAGAAGGAATGAGGGGAGTAGAAAAATGTCAGCAGGTAAATTCCATACTAACACTGTCTGCAGGCCAGGATCATCAGTGGATGCTAAGATTAAAGGGTAAAACAATGATGAGAAGCAAGATACTTGCACAGCTTCAAAGTATCTTCCCTAAGATACTTACTAGCTCCAAATGAAAATCCAAATTGAGGGCTAAAATACTTAACAAGTATTACACTATTTGAAACAGTTACAACTAGCACATGATGGCTCACTCCTACAATCCCAGTACTTGGGAGACTGAGGCAGGAGGATTGCTGTGAGTTCAAGGCCAACCTGGCCTACATAGTGAGTTCAAGGCCAGCCTGAACTGCATAGTAAGACCATGTCTCAAAAAAAACCAAAAAAGGAAAAAAATAGTTATGATCATAAAAAGTAAATATTGGGATCTGGATTGGGTCCTGAAACAGAAAAAGGATAATGATCACTGTACTGTGGTCATCTAAGGTGTTAACATTAGGGAATATAAGGTAAGAGTGTATGTCAAATCTATTTTGACAACTTTATTGTACATCTGAAGAAAGTTTTTAATTAAAAATTACAGTATACTGTTGAATTGGGGATGCAGTGGAGTACAGTGTTCACCTAGCATATGTGAGATTCTGGGTTCAATTCCCAGTACTTCAAAAGAAAAAAAAGATACACATATACACACATGCACACACAATATGTCCCCCTCCAATACACAGAGTAAATATTTTAAAAGATTAAAACATACTCACATCTGTCTGGACAAATGCTTCTCCTTGATTCATTTCATATTTGACTGAGAAAGAAACCTGGTATTTTAAAAAAAATTAGCCACATTAAAAATAAATCACACAATCCTACTTGATCATAGAAATACATTTGTAGCTGGATTTTAGCATGAATGCTATATTTTTAACTGTTTACTACAGTTGACGCTTACAGATAAATAGATAAGCTTTTTGAGAATTATTTGTGGTGCTTTACTTGCACATGAAAGAAAGAAGAGTTCATTGGGAGGTAAGTTAGAATCACTAATAGCAGTTCAAACTGAAATTAATGGTATTTTTTTTGATAGATTTCTATAACTTACAAATGTGACTGAACTTGTGTACCAAGAATTTAGCAAACAATCATATCCTAAGAAGGTGGATTACTCAAAAGTCTAAACAGGGATAGCACTATATTAAGGGGCAAGAGACCAATAAAGGGCAAGAAAAGAGGACAATGAGAGGGAGGAGAGGCTACTACTTAAGTCTTACAATGGTCACAGAATAGGGAATTTCAGGAAGGAGGAAAGAAGAGCTCAAGAGTACAAATACCAAGAGCCAGACTGAAAATGATGAAATTAGTGGTTGGGAAATGAAGGAAAGAAATCTAATGGCAAGTTAAGGAGCTGGCAGAACTGCGAAAAAATAATTTTGATTGGTTGGCTGGTTGGTTGATTGTTGTAGTTTGTTTTAAGGAGTTTTTTGAACCCAGGACCTTCACAATCCACAATCCTTTTTTAATTCCTTTAAATTTATAGGCAGGGCCTCATTAACTTGCCTAGGCTGAACTTGAATTTGTGATCTAACCTGAGAGTTAGTTTTATAAGCAAAAGTAAGGAACTAGCAGAGAGGGTAGCTGAACAAGGTGCTGGGATGAAACAGGATACTGGACTGAGCCCTATAAATTTGAAAGTACAAGTAGAAGGTTAGCTTAGAACAGGAGGAGGGAACTTCTTTTAGAAATAGGAACAGTGAATGAGACAGATAACAAAACAGAGATTCTGAGATATTCAAGAGAAAATCTGAAGATAGACTTAGTTTGCTCCATAAAACAAGAACCAAGAGAGCAGAGACATATTTAGATGCTTAAAACTGATACAAATTTTTGAAATAGACGCCACAGGCAATTTAAAGACAATGAAAAAAAATCATACATTTTACAATTAGAATAAATTTAAACTAGACTTTGTCCAAGGTAGTTGCTTGATTCTTCCAACTCTTTTTGTATTTTTTGTTTTCCAATTTGTCACTAGGTTGTCTGAAACACTTTGGATGAGCATCACGTTTAAAGGAAAGATTCAGAAGTACTTTAGTATTAAAATAAGTATACTCTAAGTTACTCATGAATAATTACTACAGGATGTTTTAAACTAAACAGCCTTTTGTTGTTACTTAAGCGCATTTTTCTGAGGTTTTGGTCTCTTATTACAGTGTATATGGTATAAGCTTAGTCAACTGAAACTGATTTTAGCAAGGTATCAGGTAATACAAATGAACACAGGAAATTTTTAAGAGAAAAGTTACATTATATGCCTAGTCTTACTTAATGAAAGCTTGAATCCAAGAGCAGCTGATACAGGTACATGCACAATAGAGAGGACAAAAGCACTGGTGATAGAGACTAAAATATCAAAATTCAGAAAACAATTAATAGAAATGAGAAGCTATGTATAAGTCATGGAGAAAAATGATGTTTCTTCCCATTTCTCATGTTTCCAGAGAAGAAAAACAATAGTTAGTTTCTAGGAGAAACAAAAGCACAGAAGGGGGCCATTTGCAGACTGGGGTTAGACAGAACAATGGCCACAGCACCAAACAAGCTCAGTCTGGGAAGCAGCACAATGTGCAGGTCTCTGGCGGACTGGGAACAACTAGACTCATGCCTCTCCCTGTGAGTCAGTGACATTTGAGGACTGGGGTTAGAGAGAACAATGGCCGCAGCACCAAACAAGCCCTGTCTGGCAACCAGTGCCATGTGTGGGCCTGGGCCAGACTGGGAACAGCCAGACCCCAGCCTCTTCTGGTGGGTGGGCTGGCAAACACAAAGTACCATCCCCTCAACCCCGCCCCCCAAGCTACCAGCTTATCCAGAGAAACACAGGCTGTGATGATAGTAAATGAGGTGAAATGCAATTGGATGACTGTGGTGCTTTGGTGTTTCACTAACACTGCAGGTCTAGGGCCAGTGGTCTGATCATAGGTTCAGAGGATATTGCTAAGCAGTATGTCCTCTAGCGGGGATCTCCTTCTGAGGGTTGCAGCCATTGTTGATTTCCTATGGTCTTGTTTTGAGGTCTTATACCATTTCCATTGTTTTGTTGGGTTGGGTTTTATTCCCTTTTGTTTTGTTTGATTATGTTAAATCCCATGGCAGGAGAAGTTATTTCAAGGATAGTAAGATATATTATGGTAGCAATTTTGGATTTACTATTGGCTTGTTTTGAAGTCCTTTATCACATTGTTTTGATTCTATTGTTTCTATTCCATCGTTTGATTTTTACTATGTTTGAAGTTATCTGCAGCTATTTTGAATACATCAAAAGGCACTATGATAACTACTGTTGATTTCATAATGTTTGAAGTCCTGTATCTCTTACACTGATTTGTTTTGATTGGTTTTATTCTGTTATATACTCTTTAAAATTAAAAAATTGAAAAAAAATTTTAAAAGCATACAAGGGTTACTTTTTGTCTTTATCTCTGTCACTCTTCTCATTTTTCTGTCTTCAAAGCAGGGATGTGCCATCTGACCAGTGAGATTGCAAGAGGGAACTAAGCATGTATGTGTATCCTTTCCCAGGCCCCTTCCTTTCAGTATGCCCTGCCTTTGGGATACATGAAATCTCTCTCTTCTACACAAAGACCCTAATAGGTGGGAAGGCCTTCAGTTCTGGGGTGAATTGAGGCTACAGGTCCAAATTACATTCTCTAGTTCACTTCAGCACTACTAGTTATAATTTTATTGTAGTCAGGGTTTACAAGGGAACAGATTTAATACAGGGCACATAATTTATAGGATTATTTTATAATATTCACCCAAAAAGTCAAATGCAGGAGAATGCAAGAAGATCAGTCCACAAATCAGAGACACACAGAATCCAGCTGAAGGCCTGGATCTCATGACAATGTCCTGCACAAGTCCAGCTGAAGCCCTAGAGCCCATAGTAATGTCTTCCACGAATCCAGCTGGAGGCCCGGAGCTCACAAAAATGTCTCATGCAAGTCTGTATCAAGGATCTGCACTGGGCAGGCCCAACAGCCAGTGGTGGAAGAAGCAAGAAAGTCTGTGCCAGTGGGTGAAGGTTCTGTGCCACCAGGCTGAGGGATCTGCACTGGAGCCAAGAAGCAATGCCCAAGGTGTTACAGTTTGTGTCTAGATGCCCCTCAAAGCCTCATGCAGTCTTACGGGGGGTGGGTTTCAGAGGCGGCTGAATCCAGAGTTTGTGAATTATTCATGGTTCATTGCTGGGATTAAGGATGTAAATACTACAACCCGCCCTAGGGTGGGTAGCCAGCGTAAGGGGCTTTTCACTCCCTTGTTACTGTTGCTGTCTTCTGCCACCATGAACGGTTGCCCATCTGCCTTGCAGTCAGCCAATTATGGACTGAAACTTCTACAAACAGAACTAAATAAACTTTTCCCCCTTCAACTTTAGGTGTCAGGTACTTTGTATCAGCAATGAGAAAAGTGAATAAGACACAAAGTATTTTGCATCAGCAATGAGAAAAGTGACTAAAACCAGAGATCCCCCAAAGAGAACAGCAACCATCCTCAGCAGCAGCAAGGACCTGAGCCCCTCTGATGATGAGAACAGCTGAGTTCACATCAGGAAAAGCAGCACAACAAACTTTTCCAGTAACACCATGCCATCCTCCACTCCAGTTCTCCTTTCGTGCTGTTGGCAACAATCCTCAGGTGGGTCTTCCACACCCAAAACCACACCAACTCAGTTCAGCTGGGTGTTCCAAGTTGATCGTTAGTTAATGCATCACAAAAGCTAGTAACATGAATCTGTTTTTGCCTATTGAATTAGGTCTCTATCAAATGGGCTATAAGTTGGCAAGCGTACTATGCCTCCTGTAAATTCTGAGTTTCTGGCTTGATTAGACAAGAAGACTAGAAACAAAGTGGCCAAAAGAACAGGAGCAAACAGTATAGATCTCAGCACAGCTAAGTTTCCTAATTGGGATATAGGGATGCTCAACCTCTGGGGACTCCACTACTCAAACACTCAACCCATTCTTACTTTTCATATTCAAGATCTGTAAGCAAGGGGTTGGGGATTTAGCTCAGTGGCACAAGTGTCTGCCTGGCAAGTGCAAGGTTGTGAGTTCGATCCCTGGTACCAAAAAAAAAAAAAAAGAAAAGAAAAAAGGATCTGTAAGCACTTAACTCTTACCATTAGTTAAAACTAATCAAGACTTAACTATAGAAAGAGAAGGGTTTGTTTGAAACTTGAAAAAGAGATTTTTTTTAATATTATGTAAACTACATCAGTACTTTATTAACATTTACAAGGTCACTGATTTACAAGGAACTCACCTTTACAGATTGGCTGTTGGGATCTTTGACATCAACATCACTGTAGGCAATTGTGATTAAGGGAGGGTATATGTTTCCATTTTTTGAGTCAGGTACAAGGTGGATGCTATTTAAAAGAAAATATATTTATAGTTACAAATACATCTAGGCCCTTAAACCTGTATTTCTCATTTCCTTTGAATTTAACGCAGATTGTCATGATGACTTCTACAACTGACTGGTTCTGACAAGTTAACAGAGATTAGGGAAGGTTAAACAAGACTAATGGTAACAACTCAAGCTAATCTTAAGTGGTCAAAACTTTAATGTTAACGTATACTCTCTGAGACAAATTTGAAACTATTTTGATCCAGGTGCTACCAAGCTTACAAATGAAATCACTGAAGCAATATGAATCATCCTTAAGGAAAATCCAAAAGAGCAGAGCTACATGATGGCTGAAGAAAGGCAGACAATATTCTAACTTTCAAAAGAGAACATTACTTCTAAAGTAGGTGTCACATCTAGCACTGTTTAAGGCATAAAATAGGGTACACTTCGCCAAGTACAATGCATCAGTGCTGGACAGTCTCAGTCCAAAAAGGAAAAGTGCTAGCAGGGTTTCATCAAGATCAAGTAAAATCTGACTAAGTTTGATTTCATTGTCATTAGGGATATCACAGTAATGGATTGAGGGAATGCTAAAAACACAATACACTTAGATTTCAGCAAGTTATATGACAAAGATTCTGTGCTATCTACCTCCTAAGAATATTATGAAAATCAAAATGAAACAGCAAAAAAAAAAAAATAGTGTACATTGAAATGCTTCAAAGTGCCAAGTTAATGTAACGTGACGGTACTGATTTTTATCAGTATACATTATAAAGTATTAGAGTAGAAGTCTGTTAAAATCTTAGAGATAGGAATCCCAACCTGGAAAAAACAGAGATATGAGCTGCATGGTATTCGTCTAAATTAGGGTCACAGGGTATCCCAGGTCAACCTAAAACAGCCATGAAATAAAATGAGAATGGAAGAGGCAGAACTACTAACAATCATCTAGCAGGCTCACTGGTACTCACCTTGCCTTGCTCTTTCAAGCCTTGTAATTCAGCATGTGTAGGGTGTGGTCCAGAATTTGAATTCTGACCGGGTTTCTCAGGCTCTTTTCATACCACTAACTCCACCTTGTCTTTTCAACTTTACTGGTCTATGCCAATCTATACAGGTGTGCGCATTATTCTAATTCGGTTGTCCTTTTTTTACCTGATAGTTACTGGTAAACACTTTCATTATAACATTTTCTAAACACTAATTAGGCATCTAATTAGATATTTGTTTACCTCAGAGATATGTGGGTAGCAATTCGAATTACTCTTGGCTGATTTCCTAAGTCATTTTCTCGTCCACTTACTGCATCCACTAAGAAGATGCGCCGAGTCAGAAGCCACTTGGCGGAGCTACTGTCTTGTTACAAAAAGAAGAAAACGATGGAATTTTTAAAAAAGTCTTCAAATCACTCAAGATGGCTTTCAAGAAATTTGCTGAACAAATTTAAAATACAAAATTAATATTTCAATGGCTTGAAAGAACAAACGCTCTAAAAATTCCAACACGATGCCCTTTTTCTACCTTGCTTGAAAGTCTTCTGATTGTTTGAACTTTTCGTTAATTTGAATGCAACTTACCTAAAAAAAGTCAGATTTTACATCATGGGAAACAATAAAATTAATTTGTTCTCCTGGTCCAAGAAAAAAATTAGTTTGTTTATAATGTAAATCAAGGACAACTTGAAGAAAAGCCACAATTTATAGTTTTTCTAAACTTCTCAGAATATAGTTTTTCTTTTTTTCAGTTCTGGAGATTGAGCCAGGACCTTGTATATGACACACAAATGCTCTAACACTGAGTTACATCACCAGCTCTCTCAGGATACACTCTTAGCAATAGCATAATTTCTTTTCCCTTTGTGTGTGTGTGTGTGTGTGTGTGTGTGTGTGTGTCTTGGGTTTTTTGTTTGTTTGCTTGCTTTTTGGTATGTTTGAGATAAGGTCTCACTATGTAGTTCCGGCTGGCCTTGAAATCTCTATGTAGCTCAGGATGGCCTCAAACTAATGTTAACCCTCCTGCCTCAGCCTACTGGAGTGCTGAAATGAAAGGCATGTGCCACTATGCCCAGTGTGCAGCAACGGTGTAATTTCTTATCAACATGTCTGACAATGAAATTTGTAAAAATCTCTAAACATACCAGCAATCTCAGGTAGTATCGTATATAAAGCTATGTAAGAGGGAAGTCATGGTCTCTCTTATAATTAGTGATTGGTTAAATTATCATATTGGTTGATCTCACCTTGGAGAAAGAATGACGGGTATGGATATCTTACCTTGATTCACAAATGTTTTATAGTGTTGAAGATTTAAGTTTAACACAGGTACAGCCCAAATATTTTGTTGCTGATTTTCATCAGTATATTCAAGGTAAACATCATAAAATATAGGAGTGGGAAAGTCAGTTAGGATCTTAGAAAGGGGAATCTCACACTGGAAAATAAAATTCAAAATAAAAGGATTACAACTGAAAATCAGAAAATACATTTTTTATCTCTAACACTTTTTTAGTTTTGCAAAATAAACTATCTTGTTTACATGCATTTCAATATAACTTCAACATATGAATTTATAAATATGATTCTTTTATAAGGGCCAAAAACAAACTAATAGTAAAGAACAATTTTGTTCTTGACTTATAATACATATAGAGAAGATATGCCTTCATTTTCAATATTAAGTATACATGATTGTAAAGATACAGATACAACTCGTTTTATGGGATGAAGCCTCAATTCTTTCTGTTGATGCAGAACAATGTATATGATTTGGCTAACTTTAGTACAGCTCAGCTTATCTTCTACTGTTCCCTTCCAGTCTACAGTTGTGCATTCATACCGATCTACTGCACTTCCTAACTGTGCCATGCATTCTCTCTTTCTGATGTCACAAATGTGGGTTCTGCCTGGTATTTCATTCCCAACTGTGTTCTTCTGTCCAACTCATATTCGTTATACACGCCCAACTAGCATTCCATCTGTGAAGCCTTTTGGCACTACCCTGGGAACTGGTGTATTTTACATATCTACAGTACAGTACTTCTCACCTTCTTTGCAATTCTCTATTTTGCTGTTTTATCTACTAGGCTGTGAACTACATGAGTAGTGGCCAGATTCAATGCAATATCATGACTTTAAATCTAACCAAACATGGGCTCCAGAGTTCACCTGATGCAAGACTGAGTAAATTATTTAGCCTTACTGAACACTTTTTCCTCAGCTGTGAAGCACAGATAATCAGTATCTCCCTCATTTTATGGGTCAAATGACATAAAATAGTAAGCATACAGCGCAGATACTTAAGTATAACTCTATCAGCTCATAGTAAATACAAAATAAAATTGCTTTTTAAAAACCAAACCAAACAACATAAAGATCATTCTGACAAATGCAAGTAAATTTCTGTTCACGGTAGAGAATTTAGAAAACAAGAAAACAAAACTCATTCTAATCCAATCATCCAAAGATAATCACTGTTAAAAATATTTATTTTCTTCCAACCTGTATTCCATGATAGTATTTTTCAATGTGGTTTTGTTCTATGCATGTGTATATATACTTTAGTGAGAAGCAATTTTATAAACTACTGAATGTCTTTTAAATATTTAATGGCTCATGATATTCCTCTGTACAGTACAGTAATTTCAAAACAAAAGGTAACAGCAAGAAGAAGAAAGATATGGACAGAGAGGAAAAAATATGAAGGAAGAGAAAAGTGTGTGTTTTTATTTGTTATTGGTGGGTAGAGTTAAGAAGAAGTAATACTCATTAGTCACTAAAAACAAAGTAGTATTTTTAACTTTACCCCCAAATACTCCAAAGTTTTGTTATTTTTTAAGATCTCTAAGATTAGAAGAAGATAAAAAATTGAATATGAATTTCTAACCTTATAGGATGTTTAAGATTCTAGGGTCTGGGTTTATATAGATCAGTGGTAGAGCATGTGGCTAGCGTGTGTAAGGGTCCTGAATTTAAATCCCAGCACTTTAAAAAAGAATAAAGGAAAAAAGATTCCATAGATGACAAGGTAGTTTCTTCATGCCAGTTAAATTAACATTTTCCATACCCAAATAATAAAAATTAATAAAATAACTCATTACTATTAAAAACATTTCTAATTTCAAAAATTCACAGACTATTCCAACTATTGCTGATGCGATATTTTTAAAAACAAAATTAAAATATAGACTGCATAATATAGTTCAAGCTTACAGTTTGTTGATAGGTTGTCCCAAAAGAATAAGCAGCATTTAGTCTTGTTTCTGTGTCTGGACAAAGCTACAGCAAAAAAATACAGCCGATAAATCTCTCACAAATATTTCCTTTACCTAAGATTCAAAGTTCTCTAGATCCCGTGTGGATATGTGTGCTAATGTATTAAGGGCATGAAAAGTTAAGGGAGTTTCTTTGCTATAAATTAAGGCCATAACTTAAGAAAACACTTTTAAGAAATCCCAATTTAAAGCATGAGAAATAAATCTATGGTATATAACTGATATTTTCCAAGCAACAATCTAGTCTTTTGTCTTTGGCATAGGCAAAAATAAGGAACACTGGCAATTCTTTAATTAGAATCACACTTACCTGTAAAACACCTCCTTCTAAAGTTTGCCATTTAAGAAAGTTTCCTCTTATATCATAGGAAGCAGCAATAAACTTCAGTTTTGTATTCTGATTAAAGAAAAACAATAACAATGTCAAATATTCTGAGAGAATATTTCTACATCTTTATATTTCTATATAGAAATTTTCATTTTTGATTCTTTCTTTTCCATTATTAACTGATTTTAGTTGAAATATTAAACCCAACTATATTTTGAATCTAATTTAATCTATCTCTGTGATTAAATATGTTTAAACCACCTGGACTGGTTTTTTTGCATAAAAGTTACCACTTCAGAATTGAGGGGCGATACTAGTGACAGAAAACCTCTTTTCATGTCTTTGAATGGGAGGGTGGGGAGTGCAGAGAGTAGGGATTATTTCTTCATTCTAGAAAGTTAAAAAGTCAGAGGTGAGAATTAGGACCTGTGAAGAGCTGGGAAAAGTCACAGAGCCTCAATCTATCTTTCCAAGCACTTCTTAAAACTGTGGGGGTAAAGAAGGAAAGAGATTGCCTTGCATTTGGTGATGGAAAATACTCTTCTCAGTTTCACAAGTACAACCTGCTGCTATGAGCATATAACCCAGAGGCATCCAAATATTCATGCAAGATAGCAATGATCACACTGTCTAATTCCAATGAGTAGCTGATATTTATATTTGTTTTAGTAATCAAATTTTTAAAAATGGTCTCAAAGAATAACAGTGTGACTAGTAACTTTCTTACTACTTGTGAAGCAGCAAAGCAAAATGTGGTTATCCTCTAATGACACAATGACTTGTACCTGGTTTTGTCCTTTAAAACTGAAATTCATAGGAAGAGGTGTACTACTGAGTATTTGAGGTGCCAGTCCTGACTGGTCTCCATAAAACAGCCATGGAAGATTCTGTCTCCTACAAACAATTATAATTGTTTCAATAAAAGGAAAGAAATATTTCTTAGTATTTGTGAAGCTAACTGCACTGAATTTGGTCAAAATCACATTTCATTGATCGAAATGTGCTTACCAAAACGAAATGGAATGCACAGTGCTCAGTCCAGCAGTATTTTCAAAGATAAACTGAAACAGTCGACATGCGTCAACAAAGGCAGAGTCGTAAGAATTCATGTTCATCACACACATATTACCAAGAGCTTGGCAAGATGTTAGGTTGGCATACACCTAAGAAACAATGGCAAAGAAATACATAACATAATAGCTTAAACAAAAGTCAATATAAAAACTGTTTTATTTTGTCTCTCTAATTCTTTTTATTTATGTAAGTGTGTGTGTGTGTGTGTGTGTGTGTGTGTGTGTGTGTGTGCTTGAGACAGGGTCTTGCTATGCAGTTCAGGCTGACTTTGAGCTCACTCTGTAGCCCAGGCTGGTCTTGAATTTGCAATAATCCTCCTGCCTCAGCCTCCTGGGTGCTGGCATTACAGGCATGTGCCACCATGCCTAGCTACTAATTCTTTTTTTATCCTTTTGCTTTTTAATTCCTTTCCTCTAGCTTAAGTAGAAAAGAAACTTTCCATATTAGGAAGAATAAGTACATTTTTATTATAAATTTCAGGTGAAACTATAAAGGCAAGCAATTAAAAGAGCTAAGTAAAAATGTATAGCATGCTTTAAAAAAAAAAACTAAAGTAGAATATTAACAATTGAATAATGTATATAGTAATAATGTATCTAATATAATGTATACATTAGATCTGACACACAAAACTAATCCATTTTGTTTGAAGTAATTTGTTTTACAAATAACCAAAATAAGATCATTTATTGAGTTTCCTCTTAATTTTCCTTCTCAGTTTTCTCTGTGGGGAAAATTCAGCTCCCTTTTTAGTTATGTCAAAATCTTGATGGTGAACTTAGTTCTGTCGCACCCACTTCTACCTCCTTAGTCAATGCCGTTGGCTCAGTGTTCAGCCAGCCCGAAGCGGAACACTTCTCTCACTTCCATGGTACATCCTTTCCCGTCGTTCTGTTTCTCAGATTACTGTAATACAACCCAGTGGTCTCTCTGTTCTGTTCTCACCCTAACAAAATCTATTCTTATGCAACAGGACTTCTTAAAGGCCTGAAGTTAGACCAGGTCTTCCTTTGCGCACAATCTTCCTGTCTCCCCAAGGCCAGACTCCAGGTCCTCACCAGGGCCCCTTGCGGCACCGCTGACCTCCTCTTCTCCCTTCCTTGCTCACGCTGCCTCAGCCTCTCCACAGCCTCCTTCCTGTGTCTGGAGCGTAAACACTAACTCCTGCTTTGTGACCTTTGCTAACTACTGAGGTCTCTTTTTAGAATAGTCTCCCCCTAGATACTTACATGGCTCACTTGCACTTCTTTCAGGTTTTTATTCAAATATTATCCTCTCCGAGATTCCTGTTCTGACCATCATATTTAAAAGAGCACCCCTACTACCACTTCCTCTGCTCTTTACCCTGACTTACCGCCTTCACAGCATTTAATACAAACTGACATTTATTTACATTACAACTCTATGAGGTATATATTTCTTCTGTAATTATCTAACCTGATTAAGAACAAGGTCTGGCACACACTTAGCCATCAACAAAACTCATTAAATGATAATTCAGTTTCCCCAAATACCCAAATGTAGATGAATAAGTTTGAAGACATTTAATCTGTTTATATTGAATAATATTTTCTATAATTATTCTCTTTCAATTCACTAGAAAGTGTCTATTCTTCTTAGAGAATATGACCAAGGAAATATGTCTACTTAGAAGGCAAACTTTATCTGCAGTAAAAATAACCACAACTCTTCAAACTGATGTAAGACATTCTTAAATTCAAACTTACCCAACATGCAGCTGCTGCTGACTGCAAATACTTTGCAAACCATTCTGAAATGAAAGACATGCCCTGTAAATGAAAAGATAAAGCTCAAATGAAGATTCTTTGAATTTACACTGTTAGAAAGATATTAATATGTATATTGTTAAGTGAAAACGAATAATGTTATTTTCTTAATGTTAGTGAAAGGAGTAAAATGAACCAGGTGTCTATTGTAGATTAAAGAAAATGAAAAAAGACTGGTTGCAGTGTGGGGTCCTTGCCTGGATCCTGGACCTTCTCTTCTAAAACAGGAAAGGAAGAAAGGGCACTACTGGAAAAACTGGAGAAATCTAACAGGTATCAGATAATTCTATTGTATTATTTTAAATTTCTTGGATGTGATACTAGGAAAGTGTCCTTATTATTAGGAAATATGGTGAAGCATTTGGAGTAAACTATTATTACGTGTACAATTCATTTTCAAATGGCTCAGGAAAAAAATGTTTGTGCGTGTATATGTATATAAGGTATTTCTTATGTTTTTAGCCATTAGCTTTAGGACTCCCATAGGTACCGAAATCCCCAAATGTTCAAGTCCCTTCTCTAAAAAGGCACCATACACTATACTGGAGGAGAGAAATTTCTGTTTCATTCGTCAAGATCCGAGATTCTGGTAGGAGAGACAGAAGGGAAAGCAATGTAAAAAGAATTAAGATGTGCTATATATGTGTACCAATTCCTCATGATGAATGTAACTATTATCTACTACAGTCTTGTACTAATAAATATAAAAATTTTTTTAAAGATCCCAAATTCCACCCTCACTATTGCTGCCTCTCACATACCTCCTAATCATTCCTACTTACTTAATGATAATAGTTAATGATGATAATTAACAACCAGTTCACAGTCTATCTGCCCAAGTTGTACCAGTATACTGGATATCTTTAATGTTCATTAGTCACATAACCCTTCTTCTCCCAGGTTTGTGATTTCTGCAGTTCCAATTCATCTGCTTCCCACTTCACACCCAAACCTTGTTATGTCCCAGTGTCTACTGCAAAGCCTCTCATCTTAGTTCTCAGTGTTCTCACCTACAAAACAAGTTGGCTGGATATGAATAATCCTAATTTCTACAATGCTCACTATGTATTCACACTGCAACATAGCTTCTATTATGCCTCATTTACAGACCATAAACTGAAATTTAGAAGTGCTAAGCAACTTTTCCAAAGTTCAAAGATACAAAACTAATGACTGGAAGATTGAAGGTTCCAATGTATGGTACATGATGCTCTTAACTGTATTAAACTACATACTTTATAAGACCTGTAGAGGACATTACTTTCTGTAATTCATCGAGAAAGGAATGAGCTAAGGTATGGAAGAGAGTACTAATAAATTACAGTGTTTAATTGTTAGAATAATGTTTCTTACATTAAAAATTTGTTTTAAAGTGATTTACACATAAGTGATTCTCACTGTAGTGTGAAGTTAATTATCAAAGAAAGGAATGCAGAAAGATCCTTCGTAATCAAACAAAAATATGAAACATACTTACAGGCTCTCCCTGGCGAGCAGCTGAAATTACACGTGGAGGGAAACTCCCTGAGCTGCTGAAACATAATCCCCCTGTCTTCATAAATAAAATAAGGGAAAAATATCTTGTTTATGAATGCTATAAGTGATTCAATTAAAATACATACTTTATCAATTTGATTTTCCTTACTAAAATGTTAGGTTCTGAACATTCACAGGACCTGGTGGCATTAATGAATGTTGGTTCACATCGGACACATCTGTTCAATATAACAAAAATAATTTTTAACATGTTAGTGAGTTACATTAAACTAATTTAATTAAGAGCTTGTCTTCCTAAATACTGGATTAGAACAGACTCATTCAGGTAGGCAATTACTTAAGCAAATATTAACACTGATTTAAATAGTTTTATATCACTCTTTGTGTTACAAGGTAACCTATAAACAAAATTAAACAACAATAGAAGACTATATTCAGAAATACGATAAATGAATACACTAAATACCAAGGATGCTAAAGTCACTCAGCTAACAAAAGACACCAACAACTCAATATAAATGAAAGTAAATCAATTTTAAGTAGTTTTATCAAATATACTTTCCTTATCTGTTACAAACAAAAAGGCAGCATAAATTGAAAAGAAGTGCATCTAACCTCTTCACCAAACCTACAAAAGCACTGTTAGTCCCCTTTGTTCATTTTAGGAAAACACTTCATATTTTCTTTTAAGGAATGAGATGGGGAGAAGACACAAGATGAGTGGTAACTCTGATGGATTTATATAGACGTTTATTAAAAGCAAGATGATTAATGTAAGACCATATTAATAAAGTCAGCCCCTAGCAATGCTACTTACATGTTTCCTAAAGCATTGGCTGTTGTAAAAGAGTTTTCACTTCCATCACAAAGCTCACAAGTTGCTTGAGATAACAATGATCCATTAACACCTCTTTCCACTACATGATTCAGAAGCAAAATTAAGGTGTAATTCAAGAGAACACGTAAGCTTCATATACTTAGAAAATACCTAATAAAATTCACTTGTAATTATTGATGGAATAATTCTCAAAACACATTACTTGCATATTCAAGCATCTCTAAGTATAGAAAAGTGACGACTTCTCCATTTCCAATGACAAAATACAGAAACTAATTTTCTAAGTCACCATTAATAATGAATCAATAACATTTTTTCTTCAAAAGTTTTCTTACCTTTTTCCTGTCATACTAGAATGGGGAAGAAAGAATTTTCATTGATTGCTGCTAAGTTTCTATAACTCGGATGGTTTTTGATAATGTCTATAAAAGTTTTAAATTCACATATTTTACACAGCATCACAATTTCATTCTTAAATACAAAACAGCAATACTTTACAAGTGTATAAGGATATTCACTAAAACATTACTTGTTAGAAAACAATATGAACAGCTAAACAGCAAAATGGTGGTATATGCATACTATGAAGTACTACAGGACAGATTAAAAAGTATGATGTAGATTTTGTCTATGTATCGTTAGCTGAAGTAAGTGTGCAACAGAACAATATTTGGAATATGAAATACTACTTTATATTCTTTGTATAATAGTTATATTTCTTGTGGCTAACATGCATACCTTTATGACAAACTAGGGGAAAAAATTCTGGAAGGACTCACATACCCCTAAAACAGAAACAATTACTTTGGGGTTAAGAACCAAATTGGGAAAAATGGTCAAGGAGGACTTTGGATGTATACATAATGTAAGGTTTTTGTGTGGGGGTACAAAATATTTTGACAAAAGTATACATGAACTTGTTCCTCATACAGTCATCTCCCTCAGTGAATGCAACTCCATTTGAACATTTACTCAGGCCCTAGTCCTGACAGTCTCCTCTTCTCATACTTCACATTAAAAATAAAAATTGAGCTGGGCATGGTGGTGCACATCTGTAGTCGTAGCACTATGGGAGGCAGAGGCAGAAAGCACACAAGTTTTAGTTCCACTTGGGCAAATTAGAGAGACCCTACCTCAAAATAAAATATAATAAGGGCTAAGGATGTAGTTCTCGACATGAAAGTCCTGGGTTCACTCCCTTGTATGGAATGAATGACTGTATAAATAAAATTTGAAATAAATCAATGTGCAGATCCTGTCAACTGTCTCGTCAAAACTTATTCAGACGCTGAATAATTCTAATTCCACAATGAATACCACAGATCAAATACCATACTTTATGACCTGGGCTTTTGTAACAGCTTCCTAACTGGTGTGCTGGTTCCACATTCTACAAAGAAGCCAGAGGAAGCCTTTTAAAACCTAACTGGGATCAGGTCACCTCTCTGCTTAATACCTACCAGTGGCCTTCTGTCTCACACAGTGTCATTTCCAAGGCTATCACCATGAGCCTTGAAGATCTGCTCAGCATCATCTCCGGCTTTTCCGCTCTATCTGCTTCCACCTTCCTCCTCCTTTCCTCTTCCTCGGACATGCTGAATACGCTACCATCATAGGATCTTGGCATTTGGTATTACTGCCACTTATCATGACGTTCCTGTCATCTCAGGGCTGTGTCCCTCATTCTCTTCGAGTTTTTGCTCAGATGTCACCCTTCCAGAGATGCCTTCTATGATCATCCATGTAAATTCACATCCTACTGTCCCTCCTCTGCTCTACACTATGGAGAATTTCAAGCACGTGCCAGTACCCTTTAAATAGCAATACTATGTTTTTATAGCTGTCATCTAATCTCAAGGGGAACGAGGTGCCAGAGAAAGCAGCAAAACAAAAATAAAAACCCCAAAATACTCTTCTTTCTGTTTCTGACCCACAAAATTTCAAGAACATCTGAAGAACTACAAGGTCAACAACATGGCTACAGTAATGGAACATAAGTGGACTGCTATATAACATTTCCCAGAGGTTTGAATTCTTCCAGTGACTAATTGGCTTACATATGTTAGCTGATATCAAGTATGAAAGTCATAAGGCATGAATAATATCTGGTGGTATAGTTTCTCCTTTCCTTCAGAATTTTCTTGGCTTTTCATATATATATTTCCTGATAAACTTTAGAATCTGTTTGTATATTCCACCAAATAAACAAAATGTGGTAGAATTTATTAGCTTCCCTTTAATTATGTAGACTGGTGGGAGAGTTGATAATAATATTTAATGTTGTTGTATAATATTATAATATTTAATATTGTCATCCCAAATGAAGAACATATTTTTATCATTAAAGCCTGATCCTGTGTCCCTCAATAGCAAAGATTTCTTCAATTCACACTTTTTTGGTAATGTAAATGAAGTATCATCCATCACATTTCTAAAGGACTATGTTTTTAAATAGCAAGGCTACTACTTTTGGATATTATTTTTGTATCTAGGAACATTACTGTTTATAACTTCTAGTAGTGATTACTTTGGGTCTTTTCTTTTCTTTTCTTCTTTTCTTTTCTTTTCTTTTCTTTCTGGCACTGGGAATTGAATCCTGGGCCTTTGCACTGAGCTACACCCCTAGTTCTTTTAATTTTTAGGCACAGTCTTACTAAGTAGCTAAGTTGCCCCAGCTAAGCTCCAACCTGTAGTCCTCCTGTTCCAGCCTTCCAGAGTGCTGGGATTACAGATGTGCACCACCATGCCTAGCTCCTTAAGGTTTGCTAAACAATTCATCTTCAAACAGTGATTTTTTTTTTTTACCTTTCACTTTTTACTGACTTTTCCCCCTCTTTCTTAAATGCAATAGTTTTCATTTGTTTCCAGCCCTGAAAGTAACAGGAATGCTTATAAATTTTCCCTGTTAAGCATTATGCTGGCTTTCAAGTTGAGGCATATATATATTTTATCATATTATGCTAAGGAAGAATCCATCTAATCCTATTCTAGTAAGAATTTCTTTTTAACCAGACAGGACATATTTTCTACTCAATGCCTGCGGATGTCTTAAGCATCACTTAATTTTGCACTAAAATAATTATTAAAATACTATTAAGTAATCACTAAGCTATTTACATTAATATTTTTTCTGTTGGTTGATTTAATGGTTTTTTGAGACAGGGTCTCACTCTGTAGCCCAGACTGGCCTCAAAATTTATGATCCTCATTCATCAGCCTCCCAAGTGCTGGGATCAGAGGTATGCTCAATCACGCCCAGCCTTAAATGAATGTTCTTTGTAACACACACACACAAAAATTCATCACCATTATCTTATAAAGAAGTTAATTCTTACCTAAAATATGGCCAGTAGGACAGTGGCATTTTCCTTCTGCTGTTAAGCTACCAGGGCAAGAAATGCAGTTCCAGCCATCTTCAGTAACACCTTTCTAAATTAAAAACATTTTTTCTCCTTTTTAATTAATTTTTTTCCTGAATTGATTATACAAGTTAAAACAGTCATAATAGCATGCAATTCACAACATATATTTAAGTAAATCATACATATACTGAACCAAAGAAAAATTCCTTGGATAGCCAATTCGTACTTTATACTATAAAGTTAAATGGCAAGTTTATTACTATGTCCTGATGGTTAATAAAAGATTAACTCAGTAACAATTCTTTGTTCATCAGTTCAAATGGATTCTTACTTTTATAATTATTTTGTCATTCAATTTTTCCATTTACAAATATAAAATGCAAAAATACTCAATAGGATTGAACCACTAAAGAGTCAGTTAATTAGGCTTACAAATTCTAAAACAGTTAATTTTTAAAAATTGAAGTACATTAACTTTTCATAAAGTTCTGATTCAAAATTATCATGCTCTATAAATTAACATCAATTTTCCAATATTGTGAGAATAGTTTCTTTTATCCATTAATGATTAGTAATAGTAAAGGTTTTTGGAAAACTTCTACATCATTCAAAATTGTACTTATTTTACGGTTTAGGAAAAATAGGGACAATAATTTGGTAATTATAAATATATGTGACCAAAATTAATAGAGAACAATGGTAAAAACAGAAT
Organism: Dasyprocta punctata; assembly: GCA_004363535.1. Lineage (NCBI taxonomy): Eukaryota > Metazoa > Chordata > Mammalia > Rodentia > Dasyproctidae > Dasyprocta > Dasyprocta punctata. The sequence continues at coordinate 56,087 of RJWM01003540.1, read as the reverse complement.
AATGCCCCAAATTATTTTAAATTTTGATTGAAAAGAGTGGATTTACTAAGACATGCTCTTATATTTGGCTCTACACTTATTTTAGGACTACTTAACAACTAAAATAGCTTCACTATTGTTACTGAAAACAAAGTCTGCCTTGTCATAACTTTTTTAAGCAGCTTTTTGTCATCAGTGATTCAGCTACTACCAACAATTTCAATGTAACATAAATATCAAAATAATAAGCAGACCTACAAACAAAATAGCTTTAAATTAGGACAACTGGTAAGTTTAAATTTAACTCCCAAATTTAATTTTTTAAAAATATGACGAGAAGAAATATTACTATAAAAAAATCGAACTGTCACAAAGAAATTCCTAATTATCCAAAAGGATAGAAAAATGTATTTCTGCTAATTCAGAAACTATTCTACATAGCAACTATTAATTTCACCAAAATGATATAATGAAATGACTAACAAAAAAGCAAGACATTATTTAACTACTTATTGACCCAACTGGCATTACAAGAATTGTATTTTTTGTTTCGTTTTGAGACAGAGTCTCACTTTGTAGTTCAGGCTGGCCTTGAACTCACTGTGTGACCCTGGTTGGTTTTTGAACTGAAAGTAATCCTCCTGCTTCAGTCTCCTAAGTGCTGGAATTATGGGCATATGCCACTATGCTCAGCTTACATGAATTTATTTCACCTTAGGTATCATCATAAACATAGATCATCATATAACCTACTATTCATATAGTAGGTGTAAGACACTGAACACAATCTGTCCTGAAGAATGAAAAGAAAATACATATATATATATATATCCTCAATTGCTCAGTACATGTATTATTCATCTTTGTTTATAACTGAGTCATTCTGTGAGTTAAAGTAAAAATATAAATTTTCACAGATTTGTTGATTTTTTAAAGTTTCAGATTTAAAAAATTTTCTCCAAGTTTGCATAAATTTCATCAATTTCCCAAAATTTATTCTAGTAAAACTAGTTTAATAATTTTAAAGTTTGTGAGGAAAATTAGACTAAACATCATAGTCAAGTTTGAAAAATAAAGACATTTAATTCATTACTTTTTACAGGAAAAATTTATTTAAAAATAAGGTCTCGATACCATGTTTTCTGGACACTTTTTACAAATAATGGCAGGTCCTCCATTATTAGAAATCATCTGAAATCCTGGTAAACATACACATGAGGTGCCTGAAAAGAAAGGAGACAATTGTGTCCTTGGTAAATCAAAATAGAACTTCAAGATAGTAAATCTTAAGACTTTGAGGAAGCAGTATTGTATAGTGCTTAATAACAAGATGCTGGAACTAGTACTGTCTGGGCTAAAAACCAGAAATGTATTCCTTGGGTTCCAATAATAATTCTCCTACTAAGCTGAGTGACACTGAGCTAGTGATTAAACCCTGTGCCTTGGTGCTTCTTCAGTGAAGTGGAAAACATTAACAGTACCTACCTCCTAGTGTTAGTGTGAGTTTTTGCTTGTTTTTCATACTGGGAATTGAACTCAGGACCTTGCGTTTGCCAAGCAGGTGCTTATGCCACTGAGCTATATCCCAGGCCCTACTATGTGTTTTGAATTAAGTTATTACATGTAAAAATCTCCCTGAGTCTGGCACACAGCTCGTATTACATTGCTACTATCTTAATTTCAAGTATAACTAAACTATTAAACAACGGAACTCTTAAAACTATTAACTGCTTTGGAAAATTTTCTATTTCTATATGGTTAAATCATATGTGAACATTCAGTGAATTAAAAATTGCCAAACCTTTATTAGAAAAGAAAATAAATGGCCGTTTCCCTCTGTTTGGAAATCCAGCCAACGTTCTAAGATAATCACTACTGAACTGGCTGCACAGCAAGGACAGCATTCCCTGTGTAGTACATTCCTAGGAATCTGGATAGTACAATGCATACAGCATCAAGATTCATAACTATACCAGTATCTTCCATTTTAGATTTTGAAATGCTTTCTCACTCATATTTCTTTACCCAAACAACCTGATCTGTCTTGGTCAGTGACTTAAATGTGGATGTATCAGGTTGAAAGTGGCAGAAAGTTAATAATGTATTTCAGGGATGGTGAACCTTTTAGAGCTTTCACTGACACCGTCCACTGTAGCAAGCCCGCTGTAGGCTGCCACCACTGCTAGATGATTAAATAGAGACTGAAAACACCTTAGACTTCAATATATGGGAAAAAACTAATTCTGAGCAGTTTATTGCACATTTTAGGGGGGACATTAAGTGAGGGAGGAAAAGACCTGCGATCTCCCAGTCCCAATTTAGGTTGACACACTTCACAACTTCTTCTCTTCCGGGATTCAACTTTCTTATGGGTACAATGAAAAGACTGGCTCTCATCATGCTTAAGTAAGGTCTCTTCTAGCTCTAAATTTCCGGGATGTGAAAAAGTAAGACAAAGGGCTATCAACGTTAACAAGCGTTAATTCGCATTTCCTCCCTAATCTTGCCTGTCATCTGCACCTCTTTACCTCAGATTACTTCTATACTATTTACCTACTGCGTTTGATGGGCATCTTTCTTGATGCTGGCCCTATAGATTTCCCCCATATAACAGGGTTGGGGAACTGACGCTAAATGCGGACATAGGCAAGGAGGGTAAAGGTCTCCGGGTTCCTGGACCACTTTAGTGTGCAAACCGGCGTCCTTCCAGGAAACCTGACGTTTTCTGAACCATTCCGTCTACAAACGAAAAGGTCGCGGCCTGGGGGTCGCGGCAAGGTGGGAGTGTTAGGTTTGCCGAGTCCACCGGGCACCCGTCTCACCTCGAGCATCATGCTTCTGGTTGGCTCCACAAGGGACACAGGACAGCGCCGAGATATCGAAGTACTGGTTGTGGCTGCATGTCTCCGGCTGCTGGAGAGGTAAGGAGAAGGTCAGAGCCTGTGAGACACGAGGGACGACCAAAAGGAGGAAAGCAGTCACAGCTTTAGCAGTTAGGTCAGACCGAGCGGCCATGGCCACCCCAGCCCCACCAAGCGTTTCCATGGTGCTGAGGCCAGAGACCGCTCAGCCCCCAGTGCCCCATCAGCCTGTGCGGCGAATCCGCTGAGCTGATTGGATAACACAGGTTACAGAAATCCTTGCCAGTGCGCTTTAGTTGCTAGGTTACCAAACCCGTGGCGGGAGCTGGCAGGGATGACCTAGCAGTGGTGGCGAATCTATTGCAAGCATGCTGGAGCGGGCTGCTTGTTGTAACTGAAAGCTCTAAAAAGTTCGCCGTTATTGGTAGAATAAGGTTAACGCTCGAGTCAGACGGCTATTTAAAAAGTGTATTTCAAACTCTTGGATTCAAATCTTTGTAGGATGTGAAATCAGTGGGGTAGAGGGCTGGAAGAAGAATATCACACCGAAGAAAATCTAAGATTATATAACGCTGAAAGTATCATTTCGTTGGGCGTGGAGCGGCACACCTGTAATCTCTGCACTAGGGCGGATACGACAAGAGGATCACTGCGAGTTTGAGGCCAGCCTGGACTACATACTAAACTACATAGCGAGTCCCTGTCTTAAAAAAAAAAAAAAAAAAAAAAAGTATCGTTTCATGATTCATTTACCCAGTCTTCTTTTCACAAAGAAGACGTCATATATTTTACCAATTCTCAAAAAAGACACTTTGAGGGCTTGGGGAGTAGCTTAGTGATACAGTGACTGCCTAGCATGCCCAAGCCCTGGACTGTATCCCTAACAGAGCAAAACAAACAAAGTCCCCATTGATTTAAAATTTGTAATGCTGGAGGATTGCCATGGATCAAGAGCTAGAGAAACAAAAATATTGTTGCTTTTTAAAAAAAAAAACTTTCCTTGTTTTGAGCATAGAAAATTATGTACATAGAGTAAGATCATATCGACTGTCTTTAAATCAAATTTATACATACATGAGTATTATTTTTCAAATAGATGCTCTGTAGACTGTTATCTGAAACGTATTTTGGAATTACCTTCATAGTCAGTTAACGGGTCAGAAAAAACCTCTTAATATTTAAATCTTACTTTGTTTTATTTTGTTTGTACAATTGTTACATATTTTCTCTTTGTTCCTCATGAAGTCATCTGTTATATTTTTTAAGCTACCTTATTTATTACAAGTAACTTAAAATGACTTCTTGCTTTCTTCAACAAGTGCAAATTTTGTAATAATGTTATCTTTCCCTCTTAAGGAGTATATATTCTCAATGCATCTGAAAAATACACCTAAGGAAGTTGGATAAATTTAACCATTAGCTACCATTAGGCCTTGCTCAAGAGACCAACATTTATCCAATCGCTAGGTGTATTTTCTGAAAATAATTCTTAAAAAAGAAATTCTAAAAAAAATGTTTTTGAATAATTAGTGTGTCGGAATGGAAGTTTAAAGAGGAAATCACTTATCATTATAAATTTTTTTTTTTTTTTTTTTTTTTTTTTTGCGGCACCGGGGATTGAACTCACAACCTCACACCTGCCAGACAGGCGCTTGAGCCACTGAGCCAAACTCCCAGCCCTGGTTTTTTGAGGCAGGGTCGCACTGTGTAGCTCAGGCCGGCCTTGCGCTTGCGTTGTAGCCCAAGCCGGCCTCGAACTCACAACGCTCCTCCTACTTCAGCCTCCCGAGTGCTGGGATTAAAGGCGTGCGCCACCACGCCCGGCTTATAAATTTTTTAAAAAATATATGACTATATAAATTTAATGAAAACTAAGAAAGGATATGGCCAGAATAGTTGGGATTAATCTGCAAAAGCTTCATAGAGGCAAGTTTTAACTCTAGTTTTCCTTGATAAAATGTTATACCATTATATTCTCTATGGCAAGGATCAGGACAATAATATTTACTTGCTTCCTTTTATATATTTAAAAGCAATAAAAAGAGTTCACATTCACCATGGCGTCGTGTGTGTGTGTGTGTGTGTGTGTGAGCTTGTGTGTGTCCAACACATCACTGTGCTAGGTGCTTGGCAACCTTAATCTTAGTTCTTCATAACAATGTTTTGAGGAAGCATTATCCCTCATTTAGAAAAATAAGAGAGCATTAAAAAATTAAATTTTAGGAAGTGAGGCAACTAGAAATTACCTTATTCTGGCCAACTTTAAAACTTGTCATATTTCACTGTAGTAAGTGGCTCCTAATAGAAATAGAAAAATTTTGACATATTCTACAAGTGCACTTCTTTAGTGAATTATAGGTTACATACTTACTTTAATTGTCTAGGGCCTTTGGACACCATACCCTACAAAAGTGACCCCAGGATCTGGAGACTTTATGTATAGGAGAAAGACCACAAATAGAAAAATATGGTTAAGTTTGAGATAACGGTAGATTCATTTGTGTAAACTGCCTACAAAGACAGCAGAAAAGAATATTAGCTAAAGTTGTTGAGCATAGACTTGAGACAATATCATTAGGGATTTTTTTTGAAGATAACCAAAGTCTAAGTATTGTAAGCTGGTTCATAACAGAAACAAACTTAAACCTGGGGACTGTTGATGTTTGTTCAGTGATAAGGACAGTCATCTCTGCAGTTCCTGTGGCTCTCTCTCGCTGTAGTGTGACTGCCACACACAAGATGTCCCCATTCAGATCTCAAACAAGAAGGAAAGGAACCAAACCACAAATGTGTCCTTGCTTTTCTTAACCAAGAAAGTAAATTCTTTATGCTATCTATTGTGTCAGACTTCTCACATGCAGTTTCAATATTGTCAACAACCCTATGAACAGAGAATATGAGTGTTTTTATTTATCAAGCTTAGAAATAGCCAATATTGTTCAGTTAAGATATGAAACAGAGAGAGAAGCAATTTGGAGAATCTACTAAACAATCTTCTGAAATATGCACTGTTATCATCTCCTTTCTATAGATAATTAAATGGAGGCAAGGATTTGGTCTTAAAATGAAAAACCTACCTAAACCTTTAGCTAGAAATTTGCAGAAGCAAACTTTGAAATTTGTCCCTTTAACTGTAGAGACTGCCTAACAGCAGTACTGTGCCTCCTAATAATATAAATGCTGCAAAGGGTGATGGGGGACAGGCAGAAGGCTGAAAATGGGGGAAATGTCTTTGGATTTGGCAAATGGATAATCATTAGCTACCTTTTGGAGTGTAGTTTCATTATAGTGGTTGTGGTACAAGAACATCATACAGCAGTAGTGAGAAAAAGCAGGCACCAGATAAAAACTATATTGAGAAGTTTGGCTTTGAAAGGAAAACAAAAGAGTCAATGAGCCAAATAGTTTAAATTTTCTTAAGGATAAGGGGCAAGATGTAAGTAAAGAGGAACTAACAAGTAAGGAGAGATTAAAATAAAGAGACATAATTTATTTTTGTGTTGAGCAGAAAGGTGTCAAGGAATGTGATGAAGAAAGGGAAGAGGACCTTTTCAGGGGAAAAATAATTATTAGCATCTGAGAGAGAGAGAGATCAGTAAGGCTATAAAGAAATCCAAAGGAAAAAAGTCAAACAAGATCAGTTTTTTAGTAAATAATGTGGATAAATGTGGGAGATACTTTGAAAAGACAGTGAATAATTGGAAGGGAAATCATTTGGTGATGAAAAATTGGTAGTAAGTCTGTCTTGCCTGCAAGACTAAATTATGTTGGAGTGGGAGCAGATAAAAGAGAGTGATAGGGAAGGCCTAGGTTAGAGATGAGCAATTTGAGGAGCTAAGTGTAGTTTGATTGCCTACCAAAATAGGGAAGTATAGCAGAAATGAGCTTACAAGTCTAGTGCTTGACAAAGCTGGTGGGAACAGAAATCCATAGTTGTTCCAATGGCTGCTGTGTTTAGAATCTGCAAACTGAATTGAGAGGGCTAGTTACCTGGAAACAGTGCTCAGAAAGTAGCTTGTTTTTTTGTGCGGAGTTCAATCATTTTGAGCTACTTACTGAGCACTTCAATGAGATAGATTGTTGTCCAAAAGAAGAGTGCTTTCCCCTCAGGGGCCTCACAGTATAATAGAGAAACAGATATAGAAATAGATCATTAAAATGTGTATGGGTACCTTCTCTAGTGGAGATCATAAAACTGGAAGATCAGTGGAGGTCACAGAGGAAGAAATATCACAGGACAGTACAGGCGGAAGGGCCAGCTGGAAAAAGGCAGGGGCATGAGAAGGTAGGCACATTGGTAAGTGACATGTATGTCAGTGTCCCTGATGTGTAGGTTAAGTATGGGTTGTGACAAGAGAAGAGGTTGGAAGAATAGGAAGAAATAAAAATGAAGACTTTTGATTGCCTGTATTTGCCTACCCCAGTTTCAAGCTTAAGACTTTGAAAGAGGAAATAATATAAACTTTATAATTTAGAAAATATCCTAGGGAAAAGTATGTGGAAACTTCTAAAACCCTGAGACAAAGTGAGAAAAGACTTCTTGTAGATGCTGAAAGACTAGGGATGGCACTTGAAAACTGACACTTAAGAGCATTTACTGGGTGGGGGGTGGGTAGTACCACAGTTGTGGGAAAATATCTGGGAAGCTATCTTAACTTGTTCAGCTAGAGCCACAGAATGGCCATAGATCAGTGTAGTTGTTTCAGGGTCGACTGTTGTGCTTTTCCAGGAACAATTTTCTCTATGTTCCCAAAACTAGTTAAATTTTGACACTAAATGTACACAAACCGTTCAATAACCAGAATACCGTGTGACTATATCTGAATTACCTTGATCTAAAAAATTTTTTTTTTACTATAACAGTATGGTCATCTGAGAAAGGCAGGGAGCAGACTAGACAGACATTCACTAGAATGTCCCATGTGGAGCAAGTCTCTGTGACCAGAAAAGAGTGTGGTCAGCCCAGAACAATGAGGGAGGCCATGGGTGATGCTGTCAAGGGACAGGGACTTGCATGAGCATATTTTGGCCACATTAGTACTACAGTAAGTGCTCATTAAATGACAGTTGTTATTTTTGTTAGGATGGATGAAATTGCCTCACTTTTTGAGGTTAGGTAATACTCATGTTCCATTTCCATGCTTAGCAAACAACTCTGATAATTTGACTTCAGATTGTATACACAAACCAGGTGTGGTGGTGCATACCTGTAATCCTAGAACTTGGGAGACTGAGGCAAGAGGATCGCTGGAGTTCCAGGCCAGCCTGGGCTATATAGCAAGTTCAAGGCCAGCTTGAACTATATAAAGGAGACCCTGCCTCAAAAAACAAAAAACAAAGAACATAGACAACCAGGAAAGTGTTGTTCAGCCTCAATTGATCTCGCTTGCTAGTGTCTCTTCTTGAGCACGAAAAATGTTAACATTGCTATCATGGAGTATTGCTGTGCATGTTTGTTTAAAGGGAATCTGCCTTGTGGCTCAGAATCTTCTTTCTGTGTAATACAGAGTAGTGGTCTCTGGAAGCAAATCATTCGAGTTCAATTCTGAGATTTATCTTGTACTATAGTATTTATGTGACCTTGGGCAAGCTATGTAATCCTCTATATCTCGGTTTTCCTTATTTGCAATATAGGAAAAATAGTCATAAAACTAAAATAATACACAAAACTTGGCACATAGTAAGTCCTCAATAAATGTTAGCTTTTTAGGTTAGGTTCCTCAGCCTGCAAGGTAAGGATGAAATTTTGGGTTAGCAAGGTATATCATACCCAGTCAAAGAATCTTGGACCCACAGATAACATCCTCTCCCTCTCTGTGGGTCACTTTGATGTTTGAAACAAGTTACTAATACTTTCAGATATTTACATAACCAATCATTTAAGAGGGGGTACTACTATTTTTCCCATTTTAGGTGAAGAAACTCAGGCACAGAGAGGCTAAGTCATGTGCCCAAATGAGTAAAAGATGGCCCTAACTCTGGGTACCAAATTTGCTTTCTTTTTAATTCACTTGTTAAACTACCTCTTCTGATAGTCATATTAAATTTAAGAATCGGTATTTTGCAATGAATGGAGGACTCCAAACTCTTTTTTTCCCCCTCTTTCCTGTAATAATGTTGTACAAATGTGATTTCTGGTGAGTTTTGGGTCCATGCATAACTGTACCATGTAGCTCAAGATGGTGGGCTCCTTCGTTACTCGTAAATAAACACAAGGTTGTTCACCAGCCATTAGGTAGCACTCATCACAGCATGTACCTGTAATTGTGCTTTTCATTTCTCAATTTTCAGGACTGGTCCATCTATTCTCTTGTTTCAAAAGTCTGGAAGATGGGAACCATAAATTTATGAAGGTAATTCACAAGGTTATTAATGTCTATAAGACTGATAAACATACATTTATTAAGCCCCCAGGTGATGGCATCGTACCTGGTGAACATCTAAGGCAGTAAAATTAATCACGTCATGGCCTTTTAGTGTATAAGAATCAGAAGATGCTTACTCCGCATAGTGATTACAGCACTGAAAGACAAAGAAATCTCCAATTTTTATTTTTTTCATCTCGTTCTTTAACTTCTGAAAAATGCAAACGTTTGTTCTGTGTACATTCACAGATATCGACTGCAGATTTTAATTACAACAACCAGTTGACTCCTAATTTGGCCTCTAAATCGCACCTCCATACCGAGGTTCCTTGGTTGGCTGGCAGTTGGGCACGCGCAGAAGCTCAGCCAATCCAGGGCGTCGCCTTCCTCCACCCTAACAACGGGCCGCTGTCGAGGCCGGGTGCGCATGCGCGGCCGAGGCGCGTGGGGGTGGTGGTTTACGCTGGGAGAGCGCATGGGCAGACAAACAGTACGTCCGTTTGTCCGGACGGGAGGGGAGGGTGGGCGCCATCTTCCTCTAGGTTCCCTACAGCTTCTACCGGTGCGGCGACGAGGAGCGCCCCAGCCCCGGGCTTGGTGTCCGAGCAGCGGTGTGTGTTGAGTGCCGAGTGAAGCAGTTCCCCTCTGGGCGTCGGGGCGGGGAGGGGCTGGCGGCCGGGGCGGAAGGACGGGAAAAGGCGGGGCCGGCGGCCGCTCAGCCTCCGGCGTTGCTGCTGCCGTTAGGGCGCCCTGTTTCCCTGCTAAACACCAACTCTCCCTCTTCCGTCAGCCTCCATGTGGTGGTGCGTGTGCGCTTCCCCGTGATCTTGACAGTGAAGAGCCCGAAGGATTTCCTAGGTATTGTTTTTCTTTGCTATGTCATCGTAGTCAGTGTCTGCAGGAGGCCCGGATCTTAGGCTTCAGAGGAGCGAAATCGATTCAGTTAGATCCCGGGCCGGCCGACGCTCTGGCGAGTCAGGGTGCAGTGTTTGCCCTTGGGACGCCGCGACAGAGAGGCAGGAGGTTGGGCGGTTCTGGTTAATCTGAAGGCTGATTTTGGCCGAAGGTCTGGCGACAGCATGGGATCCCACGTAGCAACTTCGGCCTGGCGCAAAAGAAAGAAGCTCTGACCCCTGGGAGTGTGGACAAAGGCTTTGGGCTGTAGAATGGATGCCTTCGGATGACTCCCGTTTGACCGTGATGGATATGAAGGGAAATCCTGTGCCGTGTGGATTCGTCTTCATTTTGCCTTTGATTTTTGTTTTAACCATCTGCGTTATAAAAGGCAGATCATCAGAATAATTTTGGACTGTGGTAGGTTATTTTTTGCAGGGTCAGTTCACACTTAGAATTTGAACCTGCTTCATCATAACTTTGGGTTTCAAGACATAGAGTCGCAGTTTCTGGGAAACAGCTTTTTTACCAGCTAAATCCAGCGAATCTGAAATAACTTAAATTTAGTCTCTCTCCCCAGTTTTCCTCTCAGTCTTGATTAGAAGATGCACATTTCGTGTTGTTTAGAGTGGTAATTACGTGGGATGATCACTGGATGAAGATCCCCAAAGTTAATTTAAATGCGCAGAGCTTTAACTGAGTTTTTAGGGATCCACTTCCTTTTTTTCATAATTCTAAAAGATCGCAGTGCCCTTAAACCTACACAACGTGAAAAAAATACATTCATAAACTAGAAAAATTTTAAGGCTAGGGATTTGCTTTTGTGTATTGTGTGTTTTCCATTCACTGCAATGTTGTGTGTTAGTCAAATTTCTGGAGAATTTGCTTGAGGAAACAGCATATTGGAACTGTGAAGGTACCTACTCATTTTGAAAGCTAAAGATATTCTGGATGTGTGATTGTAGAGGGTCACAAAGGGCAAGAAGTTTATGCATTAGTTGTATTTACCTTTTTAAATATCTTAAATTTGAATTCATGAGATTTGTGCTCTTGAAACTTAGTTAAGATACTTAGTTTTTGTTAGAGTATGTTTCTGGAGTTTTTTGAATTTGACATAATTAAGTGTTCCTTAAAATGTCTGTTCATTTTGGGTTTGCTTGTAGATGAGCTTATGTTCTCAGGGTAAATACCTTTTAAATTAAAAAAAATAAGCTTATAACAGACAAAGTAAGATTTCTCTTAATGCTGCTAAGATATTTTTAAAGTAAAAAACATAGGACTCATGGAATTTTAAGGTGCACAAGTATTCCAGAAGCCAGTTACAATTTTTGTTGATGTGTCAGATGTAGGTATTGATTTATGAAAAAAAATTAGGCCTAAACTGTTTTTTGTTTCGGTAGTGTGCAGATGTTTTTTGGATGTCGCATGTGCCAAGTAATTTTTTGATGCTTTTGCTAGTTTAGCTTTCAGTTAAATCAGTGGACTCTTTCTAAAGGAAAACAAACCTTTCAAACCTCAGGGAGTGTATCTTCAGACCCCACTTTGTGGAACAGTGGTACTTAGGTATAAGTGGTGAACAAAAGCACCATTTATTTGCACATTGAAAACATACTGATTATTTTGACAGGTCTTATTTGGTAAGACTTCCTTAAATATTGTTAGTTTGGGTATCCATGAAAGTATTTAGATGCAAGTTTCCTTAAAATACTAGATTGAGCTTTTCCTTAGTTAATATTGGTAATCCTAATATTACATATTGATGAATTTTAACGATATTTTTATTTCTCTACATCATTATTTGGGTTTCTTCAGTTGCATGCAACATAGTTGTTTGAAGTGGAATAGACTTTTGGCATCATACGAGTCTTGGCATTATAAGTCTTTATCTCAATGTTCTGTGTTTTGCTTGGGATGAATTATTGTTTTTAGAGTGTCAGATAAATAGTGGTGTTGAGATTTGAGTTTAGGGGTATCGTAGTACTTTGTTTAGTTGTGCTAGAGCCATGAAATTTGATTGTATGTTGGGAATATTGAGAATTTAAAATTGAATCCAAATGGTGGTCATCGGCTTGGATTTATTGCTTTAAAAGTTGGACTTTTTAAATATTGGAATTGCAAAATTAGATGTTTTTGTCATCTCATTTTGAATGGTTGCTTTATTTGATGTAGTTTTATATTTTGAAAGGGAGGAAACTGGCAAAAGAGTTGGGTGTAAATATGAAGTAACTGTATGGATTTTTATGGTGGGAAGTGATGGAAGATCTTTTTTTTAAAAAAAGCTTGGCATTTTTAAATTGGTATTGTGGAACTTTTTTTTTGGAACATTTTTTTAAGTGAGTATAAAACTTCTATACGTACACAAAATGCATAGACCTTAAGAGAATTCGTTGAGCTTTGATAAATTTATATACCCATTTATGCACACCACCACTGCACTCAAGAGTACCATTTCCGCTGTGCCTTTCTTCATGCTACTTCCAATAAGGGAGTAGTATTATTTCAACACTTTTTAAATTTTTTAATACTTTGCAGATGTCCTCTTGGATTTTGTATTTCATTTTTGTAGGATAATGAATTTCCCCTTGGAACAAAGAAGACTGTTTTGTAATGCCTATAATTGTGGCTCTTATATTGCTTCATTTTTGATAGGTAATTCTGAAATGAATATCCTAATCGAGTATTGAGATAATTACAGGGTTCAAAGATTAATTATATTTCATTTTCTTTCCACAGTTAAGTTGCTTTTACAGAATTAACAGGTCTCCAAGAAATAAAAAGAAAAGGTAAGACATTCAGAGCTTAAGGCTTTTCACAGAGGCTTGATGAAAATCATATGGATTAGTGTATCCTGGTACTCATGGCATTTGTCCTTTATGTCTGACCAGCGATACACTGGTGATAGGCAACTTAATATCATGAGCAGAAATTATGTAATGACTGTAGATGGCTTTTCTAAATTTGTAAATTTTACTGTGGTTGGTAAAAGACTTAAATCGCACATTTCAGTAGGATACATGTTTTAAATGAGTCTGAAAGTAGTTTGGTCTTGTTGTGAAGCAGTGTTTGGCATACCTAAAAAGGAAGATGTGATATTTTTGACGTTTCTTATTGTATAGGATGGGTGATAAGAAATGTTTTTCAAGGTAGTTGGCTTATTTGTTTGTTTAGTTGGGAGCAAGTTTATTCTTTGTTTTCTTTAAGACTTAGATATCTAAGATCATTATTTTTGTGAACTTGTATCTTGTTTTCATTTATAAATGCTGAAGGAAGCAGGAACCCAGATAATTATTAAGCTTAGTTTGGGCTAAGGTACTTTAAAAATAAGACTTGCTATTATGTGTACCTTTTTGTCTGCAGGTCATTATTGCTGTGGTTTGAGCTCAGCATGGCTGTAGTCATCCGTTTACTGGGGCTTCCTTTTATTGCGGGGCCTGTGGATATTCGTCACTTCTTCACGGGATTGACTATTCCTGATGGAGGAGTGCATATAATTGGAGGGGATATTGGGGAGGCTTTTATTATTTTTGCAACAGATGAAGATGCAAGACGTGCCATATGTCGCTCAGGAGGGTTTATCAAGGATTCATCTGTAGAGCTCTTTCTTAGTAGCAAGGCAGAAATGCAGAAGACTATAGAAATGAAAAGAACTGATCGTATAGAAAGAGGGCGACCGGGATCTGGGGCATCAGGGGTTGGCAGCTTATCTAATTATATTGAGGCAATGAAAGAAGATGAAAATAATTCTGGATATGGCTCTTCAATTAACCAAGATGTTGGGTTTCATACTAATGGTACAGGACTTGATGACTTAAGGCCAAGAAAGACAAGGCCATCGAAGGCCGAGAGTCCTTATTTATTTCTACGAGGTTTGCCTTACTTAGTAAATGAAGATGATGTACGTGTCTTTTTTTCTGGTTTGTGTGTGGACGGAGTAATTTTCTTAAAACATCATGATGGCCGAAATAATGGTGATGCCATAGTAAAATTTGCTTCATGTATTGATGCTTCAGGAGGTCTTAAATGCCATAGAAGTTTTATGGGTTCAAGATTTATAGAAGTAATGCAGGGCTCAGAACAACAGTGGATTGAGTTTGGTGGAGATGCAGTTAAAAAGGGTGAAATTCCTATGAGAGCTGAAGGACATTCTCCTCCAAGAGGAGTTAATGATAGACATTTTCGAAAACGGTCTCATTCAAAGTCTCCTAGAAGAACACGTTCTCGTTCCCCTGTTGGATTTTATGTTCACTTAAAAAATCTGTCCCTAAATGTTAGCAAAAGAGATTTAAGAAATTTCTTTAGAGATATTGATCTGACTAATGAACAGATTAGGTTTTTATATAAAGATGAAAAAAGAACAAGATACGCCTTCGTGACTTTCAAGACTCAGAAAGACTATAAAACTGCGCTGGGTTTCCATAAGACTATTTTACAACATCGTCCAGTTCATGTTGATCCAGTTTCTAAAAAACAGATGCTGAAGTTCATTGAAAGTTATGAAAAGAAGAGACCGGGGTCAATAGAGAAAGAGAGATCTGGACACATGTTACAAAAGTATTCTCAAGAAGGCTACTCTGGCCAGAAACTGTGCATATATATAAGAAATTTTCCATTTGATGTTACAAAAGTTGAAGTGCAGAAATTCTTTGCCGACTTTTCTCTTGCTGAGGATGACATTTACCTGCTTTATGATGACAAAGGAGTTGGTCTGGGAGAAGCATTGGTGAAATTTAAATCAGAAGAACAGGCCACGAAAGCTGAACGTTTAAACCGACGGAGATTCTTAGGCACAGAGGTATTATTAAGACTTATATCTGAGGCACAGATGCAGGAATTTGGTGTAAATTTCCCCTTGATGTCTACTGAGAAAATGCAAGCCCGTTCTCAGTCACGTGATAGAGATGACCATTCCCATTTATTTGACTCAAAAGACCAATCTGTTTACTCAGTTGGCTCTTCTGAAGACCTTAGATACCAGCTGGAGGATTTGAGGCAACAGAATAACTTCAGGCATCCCCAGGGATATTTCCGACAGCCTGATAGACGCCCTCCAGAAGACTTCAGGCACTCTCCAGAGGACTTCAGGTTCCCTCCGGAGGACTTCAGGCGATCACCAGAGAATTTTAGGTACCCTCGGGAGAAGCACTTCAGAAGGCCTTCTGAGGAAGACTTCAGGCGCCCTCGGGAGGATGACTGGAGACGGCCTCTTGAGGACTGGAGGTGGCCACTGGAGGAGGATTTCAGGCAGCCCCCTGAGGAGGACTTCAGGAGGTCCCTTGAGGGAGATTTCAGACGGCCACCAGAGGAGGAGTTCAGGCGACCTTGGAAGGAGGACTTCAGGTGCCCTCCAGATGATGACTTCAGGCACCCTAGAGAGGAAGACTTCAGGAAGCCCCCCCAGGAGGATTTCAGGCATTCCCCTGAAGAGGACTTCAGGCGGTCACCCATGGAGCATTTAAAACGGCCACCGCAGGAGCACTTCCGGCGACCACCCCAGGAACATTTCAGGAGGCCACCTCCTGAGCATTTCAGGCAGCCGCCCCCGGAGCACTTCCGGCGTCCACCCCCGGAGCACTTCCGGCGACCACCCCAGGAGCATTTCCGGCGACCACCCCAGGAACATTTCAGGCGTTCCCGAGAGGATGATTTTAGGAATATGCCAGATGATGACTTCAGGGGCCCTCCGGATGAAGACTTTAGGCACCCTCCTGATGAGGACTTCAGGAGCCCTCAGGAAGAAGATTTTAGATGCCCTTCTGATGAGGACTTCAGGCAGCTCCCTGAGGAAGACCTCAGAGAAGTTCCAGAGGAGGACCTTAGACTTCCTGACAATTTCCGACCTTCGGGTGAGGATTTTAGGAGCCCAGCAGGGGATTTTAGAAGTCATCGCCCTTTTGTGAATTTTGGTCGCCCTGAAGGTGGCAAGTTTGATTTTGGAAAGCGTAATATGGGAGGTTTTCCTGAAGGTAGATTTATGCCTGATCCCAAATTAAATTGTGGTTCAGGTAGAGTAACTCCTGTTAAGATAATGAATCTTCCATTTAAAGCAAATGTAAATGAAATTTTAGACTTCTTCCATGGTTACAGAATCATACCTGATTCAGTTTCAATACAGTATAATGAGCAAGGTTTACCTACAGGGGAAGCCATTGTTGCTATGATCAACTATAATGAAGCTATGGCTGCTATTAAAGATCTTAATGATAGGCCAGTTGGTCCCCGGAAAGTTAAGCTAATTTTGCTTTAGAAAGCATTTCTAAGTTCAGTTACTATCCCACAGTATTGATGCAGTAAAATGCATTTTTAAAAAAGTGTTATTTTTAAACATTTTGATTTTGACCTGTGAATAGAAAAACTGTAAATAGAATGTGAATTTGGCTTTCTTTTGCTTGCAAATTGCCGTTCATTTTTTTTTTCCTAATTTAAAATTACATATGCTGTATTTTTCTTTGTTAGGACAGCAGGAACTAATTCCCTGAGTTCCTTAATTTTTGTTACTGTTATGTGTAACCCTCAAAGACTTGTAGAGTTGTATTTGGGGAAGATACATTTTATATTCACTTCTCTTTCTGTAGTCAGTACCTTTTACACAAACTGTATAAGGAAATAGTCAGTGGCTGATTGTTCAGGTTTGGCATTTTCATTGCTACCTGCCTACAGAATTAATGCCCTCTTGTCTGAGATATTACTGTGTTAAGATCACCTGTTAATTATAGTCAATTTAGTTTCCATGTTCATAACTTTGCAAAATTTTATAAAAATAAAAAATTGCAACTGAATAGAGTAATTAACTTGTATTTGTATAAAAAGAAAATTGGGAGCTGGGTATAAAGTTTTTCAACAGTGCATTAAACACAATTTATGATGGGAAGAACCATTCTGTTAATGTATAGTTCTGTGGATTCTTTAACATTTTAGTAACCAGATAAGATTAATATAAAATATTCAGAACAGTAAGAATACAATTATGGGTGAAGGGAGACTCAGGCTTATGCTTCGAAGAATGTGACAGATGGGTATAGTTTGTTTTTCTAGGAGGAATTTATTGACAAGTCCTATAACTTGTATGTTTATTATTATGTTGTTAGGAGATTTTAACATCAAAACTTTTCAGATATGAAGTCTAAGATTTGTGTGGTTGGATTTTTACTCTATATATTCAGTACTTACTGTAGATATTCTGCAATATTGGAAACCTTTCTTTACTCATACAAATGGCTCATGTTTATGAGGCACTTTGTAGGCAATATAAGCGCTTCATATACTTAATCACAGTATTTGCTAAGTAATAAAGGACGTATTAACTTCTGTTTCACAAATGAGATGTTTAGAGAAGTGAAGAAACTTGATTGAAGTCACAGTTATGGAGGCAATTTCAACCCAAACATTCCACTGACGCCTGTTCATCCTGTTAATACTTTTGCTGCCTCACTTTGTTAAATGGTGTTTTCAGTTAAGACCATGCTAAAAATATTCAAGGGTAAGTGATGTTTTCTTTATTCTCCCTTTAAATCTATCTTTACAAAAGATAGAACTAGGGTGCTCAAACATTGTTAAAAGACAAAGTGACTTAAAGTTTTGTATACTCAAGGTTTCTCTTAGGATGTATTACATATTAGCTTCTAATTCAGTTGTTCATTTTATCCAACATGGTTTGACTTTGGACTTTTATAGTTTGTGTACATGTTTTTCCTTTAATTCTTTGATCCAGAGATTTCCCACGTTGAGTAAGTGTAAAATGGAATTTTTGTTTTGTTTTGTTTTCGAGGTGGGGATCTTGATGATTTGCTCAGGCTGGGCTCAAATTTGTGATTGTTCTTCCTTAGCCTCCCAGAGTGCTGGGGTTATAGGTTTGCACTACTGTGTCTGGCATAAAATTGAATTTGTATTTGGTAATTCAGTCATTTAATAATAGGATATTGCTGAGGTAATAGACTTTTTTGGTACTTAGTACCTGTAAATATCTTAATTTTCAGTGATTTAAAGAAATCTGAGAGAAACCTACTCAATTTTTTTTATAGTCAACATCCTGCTTACTTAGTAGAATGAGTAAAATGGTATATTTGGTTCTAAAAAGCACCTTAGTATGGCTCTTTAAAATAGTAAACTCAAAGTAGGAGAATGATAAGCTTTGCAAGTATCTAAACTAAGCACAATGAACAAAGAAAGAAGAAATTTTTTTAAAAAATTGTTTCACATTACTCAAGGTAAAAAAATTTAAAGAGCTAGAGTAAGGGAGAAACCAGCTCTGCAGAGTTTAGGCTGACTAAAATCTTAGAAATAGGAAAAACAAATGTGTACCCTAGCCTAGAGGCTATAGGGCGGGTTAAGGTGGGGTGGCAAGTTAGCAAGATATGGTATTTCTGGTTGCTTTAAGATTATATAAATGATTGATTCAACTGAACTTTGAGCTATGGATGGAAGATTCAAAAAATACTTTTCAGATACAATTCATAGCAATAAAGATGAAGCTTAAAGTAAATAGATAATTTAAAATGGGTGATTGCTTCCCAAACTGGGTTGAGATGGTATAGATAAGAGGTCATCTATGGTCAACACAAATTCTGTTTTGACTGTAAAATTAAATGAGTATTTTATTTCAAAATATATTATGACAATACTTTTTAACTTCATTAAAAAAACTTCCTTATAGTAGACTAGCTTCTGCTGGTTGGAGGCCATTTTTCTGTATCTCTTTCCAACAACTGTTTCAGTGATGATAGATTGACCATGGTGGGAGTATATACACCATGTAAATTGTAAACGCAGCACAGTAGGGCATTCTCTTTCGTTCATCAACTCAGAACCAGTTTATTAACATACACAGTTTTGAACACATACTAAATCCTCATCTGTTCATCTAGCTTATATAATTGTTAATCTCATAAGGTTTTCTTCTACCTGCAGATATGGAAGTATATTGATTCTTTAGCTTGATGCCCCATGGCATAGTGTGTCTAGAAGGTACCTGAAAAATACTAGATATTGTGTAGAAAGTAAACTTAATCCCATAATTGAGACAGTGAATTTTTTTTATCAGTTTATGAAGAATATTAAAAGCAGTATCTTGCTTGTTACCTATTAAGCAGTAACCCTGTTGCCTCTGTCTTTGCTTTAAATATTGTTTATTGAGTTGTAATAGATACTACTTTTATATTTATGATCTAATATATAAATTATCACTTAATGTTGATAGTCCTAATTTATTTTATTCCTATTTTGGAGATGAGAGAGATATAAAGGCTAAGTAACCTGTTGGGTTAGTTGCCTATTTTTTTTTAGTAGGGAAGCTAAGAGTAGTTTTCATGTTTTAAAATGTGATAACATCTTAAGTGGTTACCTAAGTACCCATATAATAATCTTAACTTGATTGTCCCTCCTGGGCTACAAAGTATAGGATATTTACCATCTAGCTGTTTGAGTAAGTATGTCAACCAAAGTCTGTTCTAAATAATGAAAGTTTTACTTTGATGACAATAATTCGTATTGATAGCGTTCCTTTGATCTGAGGATATTTCTTTAAGGTAGGAAAAGCATGTTTTATTGCAGAATTATCTATTGATTGTTTTAGGTACTGTTTTAACTTCACAAATGAGGCAACTGCTGCTTAAGAGAAATTACATAAAATAAGCAGCAAGAAAAATACTATAATGCTGGTTTTTTTCCTCTGAACTTCAACACTAGATTTAAATACTGAGAAAGTAAAGACCAGTTTCTTAAAAGTAGCAGCTTATTTTATAAAATTATCAGCACTCTTCTCAGGAAGGAATACTTTGTTAAAAACAGAACCACAGATGACAAGTCAAAAAGACTTTCTAAAAAGTTTATTTTTCTGCTGTGAACACAGTAATTGCTTTTTCCAGTTTTCTCAAATGACTATAAATTTCAGTTTTTCTATATCTGACTGAGATCCATGAAGTCACAGAAGTATTAACTCCTCACCAGAAGAAACAAAAGCATTGAATACACTGAGAGGTTTGATTAAATTGCTTTATATTATTAGGAGTAAGAGTGACTGTATACTGTTCTATTATCTAGATGATAGATTGGACGGATTTTTAGTTTTTAATAACTTATCTTTGTTCCATAATGAGGCAACATTCCAACAAATTACTAGCTTTCTGGTTTACCATATAATAACAGTATGACAGCAGTTTTGTTTTAAAACCAGTGTCAAGTTGAATGTGAGTTTTTTAAAGCTTGCAATTTAAGCTTTATGCATATTTATAACACCTGATATCATGCCTCATTTTCTTTATTTGAATATACTCTTATTGAAAGCTAAATTTACATATCAAATGAAATAAAAATTTTATAAGGTACAAAAGAAAAAAACTCTAAAAGTTTCATAGAATAGAATGTGTATGCAGTCAGACCTTTTCTGATGTTCAAAACATGGAGCCTTAACGTTGAAGAAGCTAAGAGGAATTACTAAATCTTTTATTTTTAGTTCCTTCTTATTGCAACTCAGCTAAGTACAGTGCATTATGAAATGCTTTGAAATATATAATCCTTTTTAAAAAAATGGAACTTACATAAAAAAATCATATACTATTAGCGAAGATGTTGAAATTATTTTGTATAACCTTAATTTTTGGTCAGCATAAATTTCCTTTATTTTTGTGTTTATGGTAGGATTTCATTTTTGTTTGTCAAGTGAGTATAGCGTTTTCAAGTCATTTAAGATGAAAATGGACATGTGAAAATCAACTTAAAATTAATTTTCTTCTGTAAAGTCTACCTCTTCATCTTCATCATCTTCTGCATGTTGATCCTTTCTTAATCGACAGGTAGATACCTGTTAAAAATTAACACATTTTTAAAAATAAAAAATACTAACTTAAAAATATTTTTACATGCTTGGTATCTTTTTTTATATTCTTATAGGAAAAGGCACATAGAACAAATATTCAGAAAAACGTCCATACATAATTTATAGTAAAAAAAATAATTATCCACACCTGTGGATAATTATATTTTAAGGTTGCAAACTTCTCAGTTTTTTGCATGCATTTATCATATATGTGAAATTAACCAGTTTAGTTAGTTAGCTACTAAAACATCAGTAACAAAATATATTCTCAGTATATTATGAATGTTAAAAAATTAAGTTTTTGGTTGCAAAGACAACTTGAATGGGAATCACTGAATGGCAAAAACAGAAGGATATTTCAGCTATCCCATAGAACAAAAATACTGACATAAAAGTAGTCTGCTTTAAATGGAATGAGTTTCTGTCCTGTGTATTTGGGGCATCATGCTTAAAACCTAAGGATGCAACTCCTCTTTTGAAGGTATACTCTTTAAGGAGACATTTCATAATGTCTGGAAACATTATGTGTTTGTGTGTGTTGCTGGCACCTTGTGAGTGGAAGCTAGGGATGCTGCTCAGTACTGTACAGGATAGCACACTTCTGTCCCCCTGGGACCTGGCCCCAATTCAGTAGAACTGAAGTCAAAAAAACCTAGGGTAATTTATTCTAAATAGTTAAAATTTTATGTGTGTTATAATACTAAATTTGTGGCACTTAATGCTGAAATAATAAAACTTGGTTGGGGGAAGAGATAATTATAAAGCAGAAAATGATTAGTAGAGAATCAGAAAATTTACCTAAAATGGTATTTTGATAATTTTTAAATTCTGAAGGCTAGATATGAAAAGGTCATACATCTCTAGGTTAGAGTTTGGCATGCTGCAGTTCAGGCTGCCTCAGGCTTTCTGGGTATAGAAGAAATGAGAAAATTATTTCTCTAAAGAAAGAGCTGTGCTCCCAGATCCATGACTATAAAATAAAAGTGATTTTTTAAGATATAATTTCTGGATAGATCCATTAAGATAGTAATAGTCATATCTAATCTGATCTTATAATCTATGCTCTTTCATTTACCAGACAACAAATTACATTAGAATTTTGTCTTTTCCACTTTGCTTTCAAGTGTTCTGCTTAGAGGAGTAATAGGTGATTATAGCGTAAGAGATACGAAGTAATGGAGTGCAACTTTCCATCATTTTACAGAAGAGAAAGAAGGCCTAACGGGTGTAAATTATGAGATCCTATGACTGAAGGAAAACCTTTTTTTTTTTTTTTTTTTTGCGGCACCGGGGATTGAACTCACAACCTCGCGCCTGCCTGACAGGCACGTAAGCAGCTGAGGCAAACTCCCAGCCATGGTTTTTTGAGGCAGGGTCGCACTGTGTAGCTCAGGCTGGCCTTGAACTCACAATGCTCCTCCTACCTCAGCCTCCCAAGTGCTGGGATTAAAGGCGTGTGCCACCACACCTGGCAGGAAAACATTTTTAACTGTACTGAACAACTCCAAAAGCAGCAGCTTAAATTCCTAAGTTTCGTTTTTTTAGCTCACCTGTCCTGTTCCAGATACACCCTTAGCTGACAGTGATCTCTGAAGAGGTGACTTTGAATTTGCTTTTACAATATCTAAACGAGATGGATAATCTAGTGGATACAGAGAATTTCGGAAAACCTATTGCAAAGATAAAAGAATATAAGGTAGATATTAAGTGAAAATCTATAAAGCCAAAATAAACTACTGTTGGTTAAAATTTTTAAGTAAACCCTCTATCCAAAAGGACAAAATTCCAATTACTGTAAATTGAAGAGGAGAAAAATACAAAAGTACTCTCAAATTGGAGATGGAAAATCACGTAAGAGTAAATTGGAGCCACTGTAAATTCATAACTTCATTATGGTATGTGCCAGTTCATTTTCCTTGATGCAGTATTTTCAAGTCTTACCACTGTCTAAAGCCTATCTTTTCTATTTCTCTAACATTTTGACTTAATAAAGGTTATTATGCTTGAGTTTATTTGAATGTTCCTCTTCTTCTTCATACTCTTCATTCCATCACTTTTTTTAAATGCAAGCATCATTTTGGTCCTTTCCAGTGTGCATTTTTCTTTAGCTAAAACTTTAAACATATAACAAGAACTTCCATTTTCTACAAGTTCATGCCCCTAGAAAAACTCAAGGTCAGTAAATTACTCCAAAAGTATAATTTCTTTTAAAATTCTCAAATATTCTAATTCATTCATTTCTCAGCAAACTACAATTGGGCTGTCACATTGCACTAAAATTGTTTTTGCCAAAATCAACAAAATCTTGTGTTCATCTTCCCCAAACCTCTTTTTCTTTTTTCCTTTGTACCAGGAATCAAGCTCGGGACCTTGCGCTTGCCAGGCAGATGCTTGGCTGCTGAGCTACATCCCAGGTCCCTAAATCTCTTTCTTATGCTATTGTTAAACTGTTTCATTGCTGACTGGCCTATTTCTTCGTATCTTTTTCTACTGCTTATACCTGAAATATTTTTAAGAATTTCTCTTAGGCCTCTTAAAAAAATCTGCTTCCTTGAAAGATTTTTATCTAAAATATTTAATACATATTCTTCAATCAGTACTCTGTATACTCCACATACTTTGTTCTGACAACTGTATTCATGCTTCCAACTGCCTTCTGTTCTAGACCAGCATGAAGAGAACTTTCTGAGATGATGGAGATGTTCTGTGCATATGTTTCGTGGTGTCCAAAAAAGGTAGCTGCGGTCACATGTAGCTACTTAATACTTGAAATGTGATTCATATAGCTGACCAACTGCTGTTTTAATTTTAAGTAAATTAATACAACCATAAATAATTAGATATACCTAGTGGTATGTCGTTGCTATTTTGTTAGACAGTGCAGCAAGAAATTTAGTTTTATATCTTAACTAAAGGCTATAAGCCTGCACATCTTCCCAAAAGTTATTAACCTGAGATACTTGCTTTAATTTACTGACTACATATCTCGTCTTTTTGAGACAAGGGTTTCAGTATGTAGTTCAGGTTGGCCTCAAACTCACAGTGATCTTCCTGCCTCAGCTTCCCACGTGCTGGGATTATAGGCATGTGCTACCACACCTCATCTTTTCTTTATAGCTTACTAAAGAACAAAATATTTCTCTATTAAAAAAAAATAAAGCTCTTTGTGGTTACCAGAGTTCAAATGGTTTAGGAAACATCCACGAGTTAAAATCACTCACACTTACCTACCACCCTTCTACCCTATATGCTGAACATACATTATACAGTATCAGTGCTTGTCCCTCAACCTGGGATCCCAGTAAACTTACTGATGCTTTGAGAACCAAGTCAAATGCTCTTTTTCGTTTTCCCTGTTCTATAGTCAGTAGTTCGTACTGTCCATATCCTCAAGAATAGTTGTTACACTACATTTTAATGAAATACATGCTTATGCAACTACTCTTAGGCTCCTCTAATGCATGGAGTCCTGTTTTACCATTGCAACTCTTCCCAACAGAAGGTGTTAATTCACTTTTGTCCAAAGAATGATGTTAACATGAGTAGTCTCCATATTGTGTGTGTGGGGGGGAAATACAGACCTACAGATTGGTTTGAATCTTAGAGACCTGCAGGACACAAAAGGAATCGAGGGATAACATGTAGAAGGTGAGACTTGTGTTTTAGGACAATCCAATAATAAATTAGGTTACTGAGGACCAAATCCTATTTTGACACTAGACATAGTACACTGGCATCCAGGTATGAGATAATCATACCTGACTCATGAATCAACTTGTATTTTGAAGGAATATATTCTTGTTTCAACAGTCCTTTTTAAACTATTCTAGTAAATGTGAAATAAGTAGAAAATAGTATCACTCTTTAGATTAAAAAGTTAAATACTAAAATTAAAATTAACCTCTTAACTGCAAAACAGCAGATTTACAGAAATACTGCTTTATTGGCAATAATGCATTTTTCCAACATAATTCAAGATCTCTCCTAGGAGTGAATGTCAAGATCTGAATATTCTCTGAAATGATTGCACAGAAGTGATTTTTGAAGGGGAAAGTGGGCCTGACAGTACTTTTTATGTGAAGAACAAATAAGGTAAGATGGTTTGTAATATAACTAGAATGTCTTGCAAAAAGTTGGCTGTTGCTGGAATATATAACGTGGTTCTCATAAAGCATGGACTACTGGAAGGATAGCAAGTTCTTGCTCTGAAAATTTTTTCCACTTGTTTCTAGGAAACCTTTATTCACAGAATACATTCCCTTGAGACATCCTAGATATAATTTTATTTCCCTTGGTCCCACCACTCTCTAGTCTGCTCTGCTCCACTCTCCTCTATTGCCTGTGGTTCACTGAAAAAGTACTTGTGCCCTGCACTATGCTATGTAGAATACATTGCTCTTTTTATGCACGGAAGTATGCTTTGTGGCTGAAAGTTTTTGTTAGGCATCATCATTGTTTCAAGCTTGTTACTTTTTTTTTTTTTCCCTAATGGGGCTGATGGTATAAAACCTAGGTACACAATATTTTTTAAATGTTAGAACTCCCTGATAGGAATTCGGTGTTCAAAAATGTATACCACATAGCCCTGAGACCTTTAGTTTTTCATGGATTGTAACCTCCAGCAAAATACCTATGTCACTGATTAATAAGACAGATGGTAAGAGAAGTTACAAAAGAAGTAGTGTGACAAAAACGACACCTCTGGACCAGAAAAATCTTAGAAACCAAAAGGCTTGAAGGAATTTTAGTAGCAGTTAAAAAAGCACCTATCAAGCAATGAGACTAAAAATACTTGTAAAGGAGGCTCTAGTTTTGTAGGACAAGTTGGGGGATCACTTTTGAACCTGTCAAGTCACTCATCTAGAACTATACTAGTCTCATGTAGAAAGGATTGAAACCAGCATTGTAGTCAGGTAACAGAATTTGACTCTGAGCTCTGCTATTTAACAAACTATGGGACCTTTGGGACATTTCTTAACTTGATTATCCTTCAGTTTTCTCATCCATAGAAATGAGGGCAATAAGCACTTTTAGTAAAGTTGATGAGGCTTAAATAACATGGTTGAAATGCTTAGATGAACCCAAAATAATCACTGAACATTTGCTATTTGTTCTACAAATGGCAGATAAAGGCTTGATAATCTGGTTTTTAAACAAACAATATGAAAAGGCGTGAAAATTAAGAACCTTAGCTTTTAGTGTTTGAAGGTGACAGTCATCTGTTGACAAAATATAAATATATACAGTATGACTGACAAAACTGAAATCACAATTTGGCACTAAAAACAAATATACATATACTAAGACATTACTTTTACATTGATTTAGTTAGGCTACATTCTAGCTTATGTTCCCAAGGAACTAGGAGAGCAATGGGACAAAAAGGCTCAGAGAATTTCTTTATCAGTAGTTAGAAGAAGCAGAATATTGGGGGAATCTTCAAAAATATCAAATGGTAGATGCTCCCAATATCATTTTTACTTTTATTTTTATTTTTAAATTTTTGGTGGAGTGCTGGGGGTTGAACCCAGGGCCTTTGAACTAAATACCCAACTTGCTGTTTTTTTTTTTTTTTTTTTTTTTAATAAGGTCTCCCTAAGTTGGCTAGACTCGAATCACATTTGCAGTTCTCCTGCCTCAGCCTCCTGTAGTGCTAGTATAGTATTACAGGCATGCACCACCATGCTGGACTTAAATTCTATCATTAATACAGAATTCTGATTGTAACTTAGGAGTTCATAACTTTTTAAACTTTTACATTAGAGATAATATATGGACAAAATATTTTATCTGTTTTATCAAAAATACTCATGAACCCTTTTTCTTTTAGAAGATTAAGAAGACAGGATATTAACTTCAGATGGGCTTACTGAAAACCAGGCATTATGTTTTCTTTTACTTAAACTTAGCACAAGGCAAGCCTGCATAATCCTACATTTGCATGTAACTTCAACTGCATAGGCCTATTTACTTGCATTTAACCTATATAAACCTGTAAACCCATGTACAATCCTACCTACAAACCTATCTACCTACAAAGCAAGTCTACATAAACTTATATTTCCTTTATAACAAACAAGTTACACAAAACCAGTAGGAATCCTGGTATTTACTAGCTAGGTGGTCACAACTAAGACATTTAAAGCTTCTAAGCTTTTTTCTTTTCTAAAAGAGCAACAGCAGGAACTTTTGAGGGGAGGTGCTGCTGTTAAAGGTTCCCGTGAGGACTAAGAAAATGCGTGTGAAGCTTTGGGCATTGCGCATGGCTTGAACACTCAGTTGTTTAAATCAATAAATGTTCATTATTTTTTGCTCACCTTACTGGGGTTGTATTACCCAGTCAAGATGATACATTATTTTTTTCATGTAATGCTTTGTGTAGATTATATTTTTCTAGCTATAAATAATTAGCTCTTGGGACTTTAATTATGGTTAATGTGAAATTTTAAAAGAAAATAATGGAAAACAATCACAAAAATTCAGGTATTTAGGGCTGCACAATAATGAAGCAATGTAGTGTCTTAAGTTTTTTTACATGTATTAATGCTGTCTTAAATGTTTCCACATTAATAGAATTATGCTTTGATAAACAATCTTACCTCTAAATCTTCATCCTCATCAATGTTTTGTATATTTTGGTAAGCAGCAGTGTAGACTTCTAAAGCTTTGCCATGAAATAACATTTCGATTGTGATAAATTCTGAGAATATATTCTAAAAAACAAAGATTTGAATATAGACATTTAAAGTGCTTTGTGAATTTAGTAAGTTTATTCCCCACTATAAGCATTTTGTGAAATACTGAAGTATCTTTTTCTACAAGATCTTTTGCAGCAGAACTTTAAAAATATGCAGAGTATTTCCTATCTTAGCTCCACTCACTTTTTATTTTAGTTCTGTTTGTACCTGGTAACTGACACTAGCAATAAAGAAATCTGACTATAATGTTTATTCTTGGGCACTCAAGTACCACATGTATTCCAGTTACATGAAGCTGGTGTTTTAGGAATTCGGTCTGATACCAGAGAAGAGTAGATTCTGGGATGAGAAATATGTAACTGACCAACAGCAATTACTTACTGTCTAGGTCACAGAAGGCCCTGGTATACTATTAAACAGCTTCTGCTGTGATAGGGTTTTGAATTTTATATTAAGAATTTCCAGATACCCAAGGATACTACAGAGGTAGAATGACTTCGACTGGGGCAGGTATTTACTGCACTAGTTATTAGTGAGACAGTTACTAACTGGAAAGGAGTTGAAGTGTCCTTTAGGAGTGTAGAAACTCCTAGAGGGAAAATAGCAGAACTGGGAATCAAGGACAAACCACTTGCTTTTAGTGCTCAAGAAGTAATACAGCCAAATGAGAAAATGGTCTTTATCCACTAATATTAATAGCTCCATATGGTTGATAGGCAAGCAAGGTACTTAAAGAGGTTATAAGAATGAGTAAGAGGTAATGACAACTTTCCAGAGTAGAAGCTATTAAGTGAAGGATGTAAGTAGATTTGAAAAGAATAGTTATGTATCTACCTCATATTACATTCAAAAGTCACCAGAAAAAAAAATTTACATGTTTACAGTATATTTTAAAAAATCATACAAATACTGTGTGAAAACACAAGCATATATTTTGGGGATAAAAATCTTTAAGCAGGACACCAAGGCAGAAACTAAGACTAACAGACTTGGAAACAAAATGCTTTAAGGTAACAAAAATACTATAAGCAATATAATGATAAAATATATTTACAACTCATCTTCTCTTTGATACAAGAAGATTAAGTCTCTCAATACAAAGAATTGTTACAAATTAAGAAAAATGTAAATGTTCAATAGAAATGTTAGCTAAAGAAATAAGCATATAAGAAAAGATTCAAGGCCTCAACAATAATAATTATGAGATAGGTATGATTTGTTACATATTAAATTGGCTATTATTAAAAATATTACTAGTCATTGCTGTAGTTGTGTTCATGCAAGGTCTGGTAAGACAAAAATCTTTTTTCTTTTTTGTTTTTCTTTCTTGCTTTTTTTTTGGTACTGGGGATCAAGCCCACAACCTCGTGCCTGCCAGGCAGGCGATTAAGTCACTGAGATAAGTCCCTGGCCCTATTTCTTGAGACAGGGTCTCACTATGCAGTTCAGGCTGGCCTTGAACTCACTCTGTAGCCCAGGCTGGTCTCGAACTCACAATGATCTCCTGCCTTAGCCTCCCAAGGGTTTGGGATTAAAGGCATGCGCCACCACGCCCAGCTACAAGAATCTTAATAATGTGTATTGCAATTGAAAATATACATGTTCTTTGAACCAGGAACTCCACTTCTGGCAACTGATCCCAAGAAAACAACTGGTCTAGCACAAAGGTCAATATTTAAGGATGTTTAGTGATAGCATGTTATCTATAATTGCAAAAACAGTCTAGATGCTTACTAATACCCATATTGTAAAATGCTGTGAAGATAACCAAAAAAAGATGACTGGATCTCTCTTTTTTAATGTGAATATATTCATGATATATTAAATTTTTAAAAGATGCTATATATAGTGTTGTATTTATTTAAAATTGCATGGGGTAATAACAGTACCTTTCCCACAGATACTGTAAAGAGTAAATGAGTTTAGCTACATTAAATCCCTAAAATAGTATCTAGAACTTAGTACTTGAAATTTCTGTCATTATTGTTACCATATATCTTATATATGTGCATAGGAAAAAGTCTGGAAAGATATAAACCAAAATGATAACATTGTTTTAATAGTGGTGGTATTTGTATATTTTTCCCTATAATTTTGTTTTAAAATTGTGATACTGTATTAATAATGAAAAATGAAGCCATCAAAATTTAGAAGTTGTTTCTTGCTTGTACCAGCTACTTCACATACTAAAAAACTACAGATACTCTGTAAAGAAATAAATTTAAATAAATAAACATCCTATATTCATGGATTAGGAGAATTAGTCTTCAAACATCAATGACCCTCAACTACCTACAGTCAGATCTACCAGAATTGCAGCTGACTGGAAGAATGTAGAATTGCAACAGATTCAACATAGCGAAATTAATCTAAAAAAGAATAGAGAAAGACACAACCTAATATTAAAACGTGCTATATAGCAATGTTAAGGCGGTATGCTTCTGCATAAGATAGATGAATGAAAGAGCATATACCATTATGTCCACGAATAAAAATGTCAGCTGATTTTCAACAAAGGTACCAAGACCATTCAGTGGGGGAAAGTGTGGTCTTTTCAACAAATGATGTGTAATAGTTTAATGAAAAAGAATGAATTTAACCTTCAGCTTACACTACATAACAGTTTTAATGGATCAAAGACTTAGAAGACCTGAAATAAAACTGAGGAAGAAATAAATTATGACCTCAGATTTGGCAATGGTTTCCTAGCTGGTATTAAAGCAGAGATACCAAATAAAAGAAATTTGTGCTTCACATGACATCATTAAAAAATATGCTGACTGACAGAATGGGAGAAAACTGTAAATCATTAATAAGGGACTTGTACCTTGTAAGGGATTGTAGGTATAGACGTGTGTCTGTGTGTCTTAATACTGAAGCAACTCAGAATAGGAACAAAGGATCTGAATAGTGATTTCTTTAAGGGAAGTACATAAATGACCTAAAAGCATTAGAAAATGCAAATCAGAACCACAGTGAGATACTACTTGATACCCACTAGCTTGGGAACAATTAAGAATTCCACTGACTAGGAAGTCCTGGAAATGCAGACAAATTGGAGCCTTAATATACTCAGAAGGCATTTACAGTGGTTTGTTGGCTTTTGAACAGTTTGGCAATTCCTTAGACGATTAAACACAGCCATCAAATGATCCAGCAATTCTAAGTGTATATGCAAGAAAAATGAAAATATTTGTCCATAGAAAAACAAACATAATTGTTTACATTAGCATTACTCTTTAATAGCCAAAATGTGGGAACAACTCAAATGTCTGTTAACTGATGAATGGATAAACAAAACATCCAGGTAATAATACTGTATTACTTGGATATAAAAATAAAATACTGATGGATACTGATCTACAGTGTGGATAAGCCTTTAAAGTCTGCTAAGTGAAAGAAGCTAGTTACAAATGACATGTATGATTCCTTTCGTATGAAGTGTCTGGAATAGTCCAATTCAGGTGTTTGGGTCCAAGAGCCAGGTAAAAGCTAAAGTGTACAAGACTGAGGTGATGAAGATGTTCTACAGTTGATGATGTTTGCATATATCTATGAGTACACCAGAAACCACAGTTTTATATTTTGAATAGAAAATTGAGTTGTATATTTCAAATTGTATTTCAAATTTTTAAAGGTGAAGGGTTTTTTTTTCCCTGTCTACTGCCTACCCCATACTACTGTCAGGTGGCTTTCCTTTCTCAGGGGCATGATACTGCAGGGCAAAGACAAAAGTTTGGACACTGTGCATTCCCCACACTGCAGTCCCTCCACCTTCTATTGCAGGAAATACTCTGGTAGTAGTAATTGTAGCTGGGAATTCTGCATTTACCCTTTCTGTCCCATTTTGGTACTTTCTGAGTTCAGGGAATTAATAATGCCTGTAGGAGTAGCCAACACATGTGGAATATGTGATCTTTGAGTCCAAAGATCAGGGTAGAGATGAATTCTGATTAAATCAGTCTTACAGGCACAAAAAAACGGGTGGAGCAAGGAATTGGATTCCCATTACAAAGGAAGCCCTTAGTGATGGCAGTGGCATCAGGCATACCTCCCAAATCTCTGTTCTCAATTTTCATGTTAAAGTTAATTATTTAAAAACCCTTCTCTAGCACTCCGGAAAGAGGAAGTTAGTCATTGTAGAACTCTATGCCCTTCCCTGGTTCTCCTAGCTTGGTAATGGTGTTTGTCTCAAGGCAGTCTCTTTAGATGCTCTTCTGAGAGTTGCAGTCTGCAGTTATACAGCAGATTGCAAAACTGGTGATTGAATTGGGAGGCTGATGTTATGAAATCCTTTGAAACTACCATAGGACATTAAAATAAAAGATGCAAATTAATGTTTCATGGGTTTCAGAGATGAATTATACAACCAAGGGGCACATAATGCTTATTTTATTGATAAGAACATAGCTCATGAAAGCAGGAAATACTCTTTTGTCAGTAGTAGCAAAATAACAATAAAAACTTAAAAGTTTGTTACAGAAAGATTTTCAGTGAGCCAAAAAGACATCCCTAGATGAATTTTCAAAAGTAGACAAAATACTCATTAACAATTGTTCAGGTCTTTCCAAGATAACTTAATAAAAAGCGAGAGACCTACTGAATTCCATATCCTCAGAAATGTTTCAAATCATCTATTGATGTGTTGAAGTAATGCAATTAGTAGCTATGGTAGTGAATTTAGTTTATACAGTTGGCTATTATCTGGTAATAAGTAGTTACTAGAAAGTTTTATGTTATAGATTTTTTTTTTTTTTTTTTGCGGCACTGGGGATTGAACTCACAACCTCGCGCCTGTCAGACAGGCACTTAAGTCACTGAGCCAAACTCCCAGCCCTGGTTTTTTGAGGCAGGGTCGCACTGTGTAGCTCAGGACTGCCTTGCGCTCTCGTTGTAGCCCAAGCCGGCCTTGAACTCACAATGCTCCTCCTACCTCAGCCTCCCGAGTGCTGGGATTAAAGGCATGCGCCACCACGCCCGGCTTTATGCTATAGATATTAATGATAAGTAAAACAGATTTTTTAAAACTGGTTAATATTTCTGTGGTACTCTAGATAAATTACATTCTATCACTATTTTTTAATAACTACCTCATTCTTGTGACTGTTGTGAAGATTATACATAAAAATACAATACCTGATACATAAAGATACAATAAATATTAGTTCCCCGGATCAAACAGTATTTGGCCTGTAGTTGATAATGTAGCCCCTTTATATACCACTTCTAACATTTGAAATATTTTGATCTATGATATCTTTACCATTGACATTTGATATATTTTGATCTATGAAATCTTTTCATAAGAACTATGGGCTACAAAAAATCAGTAATTTAGATTTTTTATAAATTTAAATACAAATAAGATGTGAAAACATTTTTCAAACCTAACAGTAATTTAATTACCTTGATATCCTTTATTTTCTGCTTTTCAAAATTGTCAATAGTTTCCTCCAGATGACGAGTTGTTCGGGTAACATCTGTTGAAGCTATGTGTAATTCGGCTTCTGCCTATAAAAGTATTCCCCAATCAAAAATACAAAAAATTAGGAACCATTTAGTTGAATTACTGGGAAATACTACAATTTCAGTGTTTGCTTTTTGGCATAACTAAATTATTCAGTATTTACCACATACAATAAAATGATCTATGTAAGTCATGCAGAATCAATAATTTTAAATCTCTTTAAGTGACATGGCTCATGAACTCAGAACAAAAATCTTTCTATAAAACCATTTTTTCATCACCTGGATTATTCATAAATCCTTTTCTATTGCTTCCTTCTGTTTCAATGCCTAAGCCATTTATCATATTATCCTTTTTCTTTTCTTTCTCTTCCCTTCTTTTTTCCCCCAAAAGGAAACTATTTATGATTAACAAATATCTTCAGTTCTCTTAGGCATTGTCAATCTGTAAAATACAATACACTTTATCCTGTATGATTATTTTATGGATCAAATGAAGTAGTCTTTGTAAAGGGCTTAGAGAATTTACAGTAGAAAACCCAATTGCCATGAATGACAATTTATAGCACTGAAAAGTCTCATTTTTTAAAAATCATTACAACACTGAAGTATGGTACTTGAGGCTAACAAGTATATACAGTAATTTAAATCTACAATGTTGCTTGCTTTTAACAGTTCTCCAAATTCATTAACTATGTCTAATTTTAGAATAGGTGGAGTTGAATATATACTACAAAAAGTTTATTTCAGCATGAGACTTGTAGATTCTTATGAAATAAAAATATACTGTTTTTATTTGACTTATGCTTCTATAAAAGTGTATATACACTAGTAGTAAATTAGATGGCAAGTTTAATGTTTTGGTTTATACATGGTGACGTGCCCACACGATCTAAATCTGTGTTGTGCAGTTAATATGGTGGCCACCTGCCACATTAAATAAAGATATAAAAACTATTTCTTAGGTTACTATAGTTGCATTTCCAGAACTCAGACAGCCAAATAAACAGTAATGTAATGTTAAGTGCAGACATTTCCAATTTAATCATGTGTTCTCTTTAAGCTTCTCTTTCAGGATAATAGTTGCCCCAAAACATTTAAAATATTTTCTTAAAATGTAAGAAAAGTTTTAAAAGAGAAATCATAAAGACACTTCTCCAAGTAGAAACATTTTAAAACACAACCCAATTTTCAGATTAAATTATTCCTAGCAAAGTTGATTTTTATGTTAGTATATTTGCTCAAGTGTTTAATAACTAACCATGAGAAAAACTTGCACTTGTCATCAAAGTTGTGACATGTAATATTGTGAGTCATTGCTTTCTTTGTCAAGAACATGTATAAACTGAAATAAGTAAAAAGGTTTACTATAAGGGTCCATTTCTTGATACACCACTTTTTATTACCCACCTGTGACTGAAGTTTTTCATAAAGGAAAAAATGCCTTTCAAAGAGAATAACAATTTTTTCAATAAATTAACATCACTCCTATAGAATTATATACTCTTAAAATTCGTAAATTACACAATTTCAAGATAAAAAGCACTTAAAAAAATACTCATTTACATCTTTCTCTATTTTTGTATACATTTCAAATACTAGAAAAGGTTGAGCCAGATGGGTACTTGTCAAACCATGTTACAGGACGCTGCTCACAAGTTATCCAAGGTCTTCCTTCAGGGTTCAGCAGACAGAACCCTGCCATTCTTCTTCAACCAGAGGGACTTCCATTTTGTTTTACATATTGAACTTCAGCATGCTTCTGAATAAAGAGTCAGTTGAATTTTAATAGTCTGTCTTACTTAAAATACTATAATGCTATGACTGAATAATTTTTATACTTACAATAAATATGTAGATTGTCCTTTATTTTGTAGTCTCAAGTGGTCAAAATCCACAAGTTTTAGATCTTAACCATAATACTGAGCAAATTAATTTTACCTGTGACAATCTTAGGTTTCAGTTTCCCCAGTTTTGAACCCACAGACCTATATCATCTATGCTGTAAGACTACTTTCACAGCAGTGTTGACAGAACATCTGTCAGAGAAACTTTTGTTCTAGCAATAAAATCATTTCTGTTTTGAAGGTCAATACCAATACTGCTGATTCAGTCACCAATTGTAAGATTTCAGATGTTTTGTTTCACCTGTCTTCATGTACCCCTCTCACCAAGAACAATTTTGGTCTCCAGCTTATTCTTAAACACTGGTGACTCTTCTTGGCCTCTGCCTTGATTTCTAATTGTCAGTCACGAATTTCCAGCACTCTTGATTTGTCTGGCTTACTTAAAATACATTCTTAAAATCTCCAGTTTGAGTTCTTAAACCTCAACAACTGCTACATCTACCTATCCTGGCCTCCTGTGGGCACACTCAGCCCTGTGGCTGCCAATTGTTTAGTACAGGTTGGACTTTTGTACCTTTAGTTCAAAGGAAGGAAGGAAGATCAGGTAACTGAACCAGCCCCAAATGATTCCTTATGGGATTCCCCTCAGGAGTGAAGTGTTCTGAAACCTCAGAAGTCCCCAATGTGCCACCACTCATGTGGTTTCTGGCTGAGCTGAGCAGTAATTTTTAAGTAGGAAGAAGTATGAAGGAATGGGAAAAAAGCAGCAGGGATGAATTAGTGCTTTCTACACAGTCCTACCAGTTGCTCACATTTAGCAACTAGCATATATATTTTAAGTCTTCAGCAAGGTACACTGCAGTTTAAGAAAGCTATGTTTACTAGAAGAACCTTGTTACAGTAGACTTTCCTGTTTAGATACCTTGTGTCCACCTGGGACCGCTTTAATTATACTCTTAAATGTCCTGAGGGTCTTTTGTTGAAAGTCATAATTATGGTTTGACCTGTTTTGTTTAAGGATGGAGAAAATTATTGAAGGATTATTTTTCTTAAAAGTGGGACAGAGAGGGCATTGACATTAGTGTTAATGATAGATCTTTAATTTTATAATTACACAGCCATGCTGCGAGAAAAAAATCTCAGAAATTTGAATTTGAGAAAATGTCTGCATTTATGAGTGGACGCTTTTTGTTTTGTTTTTAGAAAGTCTATGGTGGAAAACAAGTATTGAGTTAGGTGGTATAATCACCTTTTCAGCTATAAGTTTTGTAGTAAGAACCACATTGTGTTTCATTTCAGCATTTGTATTAAGATTCTCTACATATTTAAAACTAGAAATTTATGACATCTGTATACATCTGCTACTCTACTGCATATGTTACAAAACTTTTTTTTGCAGATCAGAAATCAAAGGATACAATTACATGTCGATCAGATGGGTTTCGTTGACGTGTTCTTTCTAACTGAGTTAACTGCTTAGCTTCTCGATTTCTTGCTGTTAACGCTGCTTTGAGATCATCCTGCAAATGTATTCTTTTGTCAATAAAGATTTCTGATTTAAGAAATAAAAATACAGTGTTTTAAGAATGGAAGAAAGCTGCTCATTTGACCCAAGGTACCATTATCACAAGAATTACAAGTACTGCAGAGTTAATGTGTGTCTGTGTAAGTGTCAGTGTATGTGTTTTTTAAAATACTCTCAAAATAATGACATAGTTCAATACAAAACTGCAACCATAAAAATATGTATGATTTTGAATGTGGTAGTTATATGGACATGCAGTTGTCAAAACTCAATGAACGCTTAAAAATGGCCGAAGTCTACTGAGTTGATTTTAAAAGTAGAACTTCGGCACGTTCATAAAGTATAAGTGTCATCTGCTTTAAAACAAAGACATAAAATTACATTTATTTGGTAAAATATTTTGTCTGTATATTCTTTGACTTTAAATATTAAATACTTTAAAATTTCCAATAAAATACCCTGCCATGGCATATTTTAGTAGCATTTTTATTAGCTCATTTAAAACTTTCATTATTAAAAATCAAAAATTATCTTTCACAGTATGTAAACCAATATGTTACTTCGTATTTTTTAACTAAAAGGATAGTGTGAAACCTCGTACTTTTTGCCATTGATTTACTTACCCTTTTCAATTTTACAATTGCTCCATAAGCTTTCAAAGGTTCAACCACTTTGGCTTCAAGTCTTTCAACCTATTGAAAATTATTATAAAATATAACTGAAAAGAAACATAGAGATATCAAAATTTAAACACTGAAATAAAACCTATGCTGTTTAAACCTGAAATACAGTACACATTACTATTCTAAAATGCTATTGTTTTAACACGTTTATAAGTAAAAGAATAATCACCAGAACTTGATAAGACTCAAAATCTAAATAAACTTCAATACATTTAATCCTGTTGAGTAATATAATAATAAAAGCAGAGGAGCAGCCTGTGTACAATATGCCAAAATGGGTTTCTGCAGAGTGTAGACTGCTGCAAAATGATCTGAATTACTTTTTTACCTTAACGATTACGACATCACAAATTGTAATACAGCTATCATTTTCAGTGTGTTTAGTGGATACTTCACAGAATTCTCTGAATTGTAAGAGTCCAACTTTCCAGAAAAATGAAGCTGAAAAATACAGTATACTGGAAACATTTTTTTAAAAAGCCCTCAAAAGCAAAAAAAGCATAGACATAACTGTATTTACTGCATTTTTTTTTCTGGAGAGCCATTTAAATAGGGAACCAGATAAATTGTCTTAGTATCTCTGATCTGTTACACTATGATGTAGAATTAAAGTTTTAATCAAGAATTAAGTTTTCTTTCTACAGTTTTTAAAGTAATTCACTGAAAAGTTTTTTAAAAACAGGCAAGTATGTGTATAAATACAGCATAAGAAAACTTGGACATTAAAATTTTATCAGGACAGGTAATGCAAATGACATGTATTTGCTTAAAATGGACATGTATTAGTTTTATAGCAAAAAACATTTTAATGATACAAGCTAATTAGTGCATTTCATATTTTTTTCACTTTTATACAAAATGTATGAACATTTCATTTTAAAAGATTTTAGGAAAGTGAAAGAAATCAAGTTCCCATCAAGAATTTAAATATTAGGAATCCTAAAATCAAAGCGGTGAATATTCAGGATAGGTTATTCTGCAGCGTTTCTAGTAATCCATACACGGGTGTAAGGGTTATTCAGGACCCCCCCCCCCCGTGGTTCTTTTTGTTGCCTACCTTTTGTCATTGTTCATTAGCATCTCCACCATTTGGTAAGCAAAGGAAATAAAATGAGAACAAATGTAAATCAGTTCACTTTGCTCTTTGTTAAATAACATAAAAGTTTTCTAGAAAGGGGAAATTACTGGCTAAAATAGGATTTGGGAAGTGTCTGTGAATTTAAATTAGTTTTGAAACAGCATACCCAAGCGCTATGTGTAACAGAATTTATCACAAAGTTAATGTAAAAGAACTCAGCATTTTTCCAAAAGGTATCTAAATGTGGGTACTATTCAGATGTTTTATATGCATAACGATGGTTTCAAAGGTTATTCTCAGCTTCCTTTTTGATAATCAAAATTTCTGTTTTAGGCTGTAAAAAAGAACCAATGAGAGATGAGCACACTGATGAGAACAGTACAAAAACAATGGAGTTCTAATGGGCATTCTCTGACAAGTTAACCTTTGTCTTGAAACAGAAAACAGTGAAAGTGCTTATGAAATATTAAAGGGAATGACAGACTTTTAGAAAAAAAGCAGTTACAAAAACTTAAGTGTTCGACCACTGAAAGCAAAAAGCAAAAAGCAGCCTTCACAAAGTTTCACTACTGGTTTACATCTGATGTAAATCAGCTTTCCTGTTGGTTAGCTTTCTAGAGCAGGGAAGCATCCACAATCTTGCCCATTTATTAATGTTTTTTCATACCGGCGTTGTCAACGTTTTCCATCTCTAGTAATACATTAAAATGCAGTTACTTACAATACTCAAGTCCTACTAGTTTTCTTCCCCATATGTTTACTACCCTCTGAACACTGGCTACCCTTTTTCTAAAGTTGGCAAATAAAGTGTGTAAATTCAGGATATCACAGACACCCTAAAGTTTTGTTTGAAAACGGCAAGATACATCACAGAAAACTTCCCTTTAATGGCCTCACATGGTGTCACGAGCATGAAAATGTGTGTTTATCATTAGTGTGTGTGCGCTCTTGCCGTTTGGTAGATTACAATGAAAACCTCCATGGAACCTCAATCCACTACTTCCTGGGTCATTCTTAATGACGCTGTGACCTCACTGCATACCTCTGCTTGTCGATAATCCTGAAGTTTGGCAAACTCATCAGCAAAGTTTTTCAGGCCTTGCTTTAAATGTGGGGTCTCCGTAGAGGCATACATGTTGATTTCATTCACCAGGAGGTCTGCTTTGTCTCGCAGTCTGGCAGTTTTCCGCACATAAGCAGCAAAGATTTGGCACAGCTCCCCAAAATGCTTCTCCACATTTGTGACAGCATCTTGCAGTTGTCTGGTTTGAGCGTCCCTAGAGAAAAAAGGTGACAAAACGCGAAACACTCGTTAAGAGATGAGATCACGTTAATTTGATAATGCAAACATTGTCGGAACGCTGCAGTTCTGAAGGCCCACCCCCCACCACTGTGCCATCGTCTCCAGGGCCGACTGTCCTCCGGGGACCCTCCATCCCATCGGGGC
The DNA here is from genome assembly GCA_004363535.1 of Dasyprocta punctata. NCBI lineage: Eukaryota > Metazoa > Chordata > Mammalia > Rodentia > Dasyproctidae > Dasyprocta > Dasyprocta punctata. The sequence continues at coordinate 16,434 of RJWM01003540.1, read as the reverse complement.
CTGGCCTCCCTGTCTGGACCGTGTAGGCCCGTGATGGGGCCGGCACGGGCGCCAGTTGCCTGCCGGGCTTCTGCACCGCAGGCCGGTTCGCAGCCGCGAGAAGCGGGTGGGTGGTAGAGGGGCGCGGGCTCTTGCGGCCTCTGGCTCCCTGCGGCAAGGAGATGGGCCCGGGAGCGCGGTGGAGACCATGCCGCCTGTAGCCCCGGGTCGGCCTCGGCGCGAAACCCAGCCCCCACCCCGAGGGCACCCTTCCCCCACGCCAGCTCCCGCGTAGGTGCGGCCCTGGGCAGTTAGGCCCTCGGTTTTACCGGCTTTCCAGGGTGCGTCTTAACATCTTGCTTCGCAAACGGCCTGGAGCCCAACGACTGGGGCTCCGAGGCACCCGGCGCGAGCTGGGCGCGAGCCACCGCGCACACGAGAGCCCGCCCCGCGCGCGCCGCCGCGCCAGCCGGGCGTTTCCATGGGAACTTGGCGCGCGACCCCGCGGTCTGGGCCAGAAGCGCGGTGAGCCCCGCTGAGGTGAGACGAGAGCGAGGCGGGGAGGAACCGGGAGGGGCGACGGCGTGAGCACCCCCCGCGAGGAGGACGGGACATGGGTCTTTTGTCCTGCAGGAGAGCTGCCAGTGCCAGTACCAGATCCCTGGACTCCCACCTTCCAGGTCGCTGTGAGCAGAGGGGGAAAAAGCTTAGTCGGCTGGAGACCGGGAGGGAGACGGGAAGCCCGGGCGCCCGGGGCCCGGCTCTGCTTGTCTGCTGGCACGCCTGTCTGCATGCTTCTCTGAAAATGTGGACAGATACTTATCTCCTCCTTGGTGGAAAAGATTGGGTCAGACACGAGGAATAGTACAAGGACACCCTTTAAATGTAACTGAGGAAACAAACGAACCCCAGATTTTCCTCTGAACGCCGTGCGCTTTAGTGTCCCTTCGAATCTTTGCTGCTCTTCCAAGTAAACCAGGTCTAAATTCAAGCTTTCTACGGTCGCACTCAGGCAGTCTAGGTGTTTTTCGCTTGGAGCATACTGTTGATTTTGTTCTATATCCTTGACTTCTTTCTGGTAGAGGAAATGTGCTTTTGGCATAAGCGTCAATGGAAAGTCATTCACATAAGTCGATGTCCTTGGTCCTTCGTTAGGTTTTATAAAACTTCCTTCCCTCCCTTGTGTTACCATGCCTGATGCCTGCCTCTCTTCCCCTGCGTTCGTTCAGCAAGCTCTCTGTTGAATGCCTGCTGTGTTCTCAGTACTATGCTGGGCTCTGATAACAGAGATAACCTAGTCAGAAGAGCCTTTGCTCCTATAGAGCTCTCAGTCTGGGAAAAGGGATAGACGTGAATCGAACACAGATGTAAAACTGCACCGGAGGTATGTGCTTCTGTATCAGCTTTTGCTGTGCAACATATGGCCAATAAAGTTAGTGGTTTACTGAATTCCTTTCTCTAGTTCAGGATTCTGTGAGTGGGGTGGGTATTCTGCTTTGGTTCTGTTCAGTCAGGCTCTTTCCCACCTTTTCTAATCAGCTGATGGGTCTGCTGGTAGCTGGGTGATTTTAGATGGTGCTACTGTTTGGATATGTTTGTGTGTGTCCCCCAAAGGTTCATGTGTTGGAGGCTTGGTCCTCGGTGTGGAGATGGTAAGTAGTGGACCTTTAAGAGGTGGCCTTTAGCGGGGAGGACCTTGTGTCACTGGAGAAACTGCCCTTGGCCTGGATTAAGGTATTTGTGGGACCTTGGTTAGTTCTCCCCAGAGAGGTGTTACAAAAGCCTGTGTCTTGTTGGACCCAGATGTGGTCTTTTCCTCCCACATGTGCTGCTGTCCTGTGACACCATGGATTATGAAGTTCTCTCCAGCGCTGAGCCGGTACTGGCACCATGTCCTTGAATCTCCAGAACTGCGAACTGAATAAACCTCTATTTTTTAATAGCCTGCCTCATGCATTTTGTTTTAGTAGTGCAAACAGATTAATACGTATGGCCTCATTTATGTGTCTTGGAATAGACCCCCTGGCAGTAGGGGCAACATGTTTCGTGTTTCTCATTTTCCAGGTAGCCTGCTTCTTTATGTGGTTTCAGAGTTCTACAAGAGCAAGACAGGACAAGTCCCACTGCGCAAATGCCTTTCAAGTCTCTGCCAGCACACGTTCATCAGTATCCTATTGGATGATACAAGTCACGTGGCTCAGGCCAGCGTTAGTGAGTGGGTGCTCCAGTTGTTAAGGGCAGAGGTAGCTGGTAAAGGGAGGAGGAGAATTCATGGCTACTTTTACAATGTAACTCAGGTACTAAGGGAAACTACAAGGCACCAAGAGAGACCATACTTAAAGCTTTGGTTTGAACCAGTTAAAGAAGGACTTCATTGAGAAAGCGAATTTTAATCTGAGATCTAAAGAATGGGAAGGGGTTAATCAGGTGACAAGGGGGTAAAAGTCAGTCTAGGAAGAGTGCTAGCACTGCCAAATTGCCTCCTTCCTCCTCAATCCTATTTTTGTCCCTACACAAATTCCATATTGAAAAACAGCACTACTCTTTGGTTGACTGTTAAGTCAAAAACCCAGGAACTGTCTTTTTCTGTAGACACATTGGCAGCTCTCATCTGTTCCATCTTCAAAACATATCCCAAATCACTCCTTCATTTCTCGTACACCCCTAGAATACAAGTTACTACCATCATCACCCTGCTGCAGGTCTCCCATCATCATCACCTCTCCTCACAGGTCTCCCCATACCCTTTGTTACACACCGCAGTGCATAATCAAACTCAGAGCATGTCAACCCTCCAAAGCTCCTAGTGCACTTAAAATCAAATCTTTAGTTCTTATTCTGGCTATGAAGGCTATAGCTCATTCCTGTCTACCCACCTTCCTTCTCTCGCTGAGCACTGTGCTGTGCCACACTAGCTTTCTGCTCCTAGCACTTACCAAGTTTTTCAGAGTCAGTATTGCATTTGTCATTCTCTCTGCCTATACTGCTTCTTATTTGAGTCTAAATAGTTCTGTACTGTGAAATAGTGTGCTTTAAAGACACAGAGCAAGGCTTTCTCTGATCATCAGCCTACTATTATATTACTCAGTTTCTCTTGAAGCATATGCCACTCTCTGAAATTCATTTGGTTGTATACTTGTCTTGGTTATTTGTTGTTGTTGTTGAGACAAAATATCTGACACCCAAAATGAAGGAAGAAAAGGTTGATTTTTTATAACTTTGGAGGTTTTGGTCTATGTTTAGTTGGCTCTAAAGTAGGATGGCATGGCTGAGGAGCAGCCGTTTATGGTGGCCCCTAATGACAAGAGCTAAAGGGCAGAAAAAGGGAAAAACACATCTTTTTTTTCACCCTTACATTGTATGTTGGTTCTTCCCTTGGGCGGGTGTAGCACTCAATATCACCAGTCCCAGTGTTAGACAACAAACCAATCACGAACATTAGATCTAGCCACCTCCATGACTGCATGAGGCTTGGGGTTCGGGGCACACGTAGACACAAACCATAACAATGCTTTTTCTGTTTCCTATGACTAAAATACATTCTCATGAAAGTATTTCTCTTATTCTTATATTTCTATTACCACCATATTGCTATATGCATAGTAAGAACTCAATAATTATTTGCATTTGTCAATGAATAGATGAGTGAGTGTGTGATTGAAAACCCTATGGTAGAGGGAGCTTCTTGTGAGTGAAGAAATGGAACAAAACCAGTGAAATTGGTGTGGAGGAGGTGGCCACGTTGTGGGAATGATAGGGAGCAGCCTGGTCATGTAGGGCATTTGGACCATGCTAAGGAGTTTAGAATTTGCCTCTTGTATGAGTTACGGTTCCATAGAAAGAGAACCAAGTGTGTGTGTGTGTGTGTGTGTGTGTGTGTGTGTGTGTGTGTGTGTGTGTATGTGGAGGGATTTATGTTATACACAGTTGGCTCAAGAAATCATGGAAACTGAAAGATCTTAAGATTTGCTGACTATAAAGTGGAGACTATGGAGAGCCAGTGTGTAGTTTTGGTCAGTGGAAACACCTGAGAACCAGGAAAACCGATTGTGTACATTTCAGTCTGAAAACTGGCAGATACAGACTCCCCAAAAGTCCATATTTCTAGTCAGGAACCTGGAAAAGACTGATGTTCCATATCAAGTGGTCAGGAAGGGGCAGTTCCTACTTACGCAGTCTTTCTGTTCTACTCAGATTTTCAATTGATTGGATGAGGGCTACTCACTTGAGGGAGAAAATGTGCTTTACTCAGCCTACAGACTCGAGTGTTAATTTCATCCAGAAACATTCCCCACAATCATACTCAGAATGTCTGTCTGCATGCCTGTGGGCCAGTCAAGTTGATACATAAAATTAAGGATCACTGACCTCATCTTAGTTACAGTGTGAAGGTACTGATGTGTTAAAAAGAGCCAGGACTGTGTTATTCATAATGTAACATAAAGCTTTTAACAAAGGCCTCAGGTACAGCATTGTAACTAATAAACAAATATGTATCAAATTGCACCTCTCAGTCTCCACCTGATATATAGAATGCTCTAGAAAACCTTCTCCTGAGATAAAAAGTTTTTTGATCTTATTGTGCTGTCAACAGACATTTCAAAACACATATCAGCATAATTTCTCTCAAGTCTTTTGACTACTCAGTGTCACTTTCTTTTTTATAAATGATACTTTCTCTTGGAACATGTTATCTCATTGAAGAGGAGCTGTTGACGTGGGAGGTCACATGATGACATAGTAGGAGAAACTGGGATTAAATTCTTTGTCTTCCTTAATTTATTTTTCCCCACTGCACCAAGATCCCCACCCAAGAGTATTTTTTCTTTTTTTTTGCAAAGTTTTTAAACAAATGTAAACATTTGAAAATCTGATCTTGAAGAGGAAGTTCATGTGTCATAGGATTTGTCCATCATTGGATGTAGGCTTCCAAAATCTCTGGGAATTATTGTTCCAGGTTATAGGCATTATAGTATGATTTGTCTTATAGTACTATCTGCTATTTATACATTATGAAAATGGCATAATATTATCTTATATAACATTCAATCAATTCTAACTTATTTAGTATGGTTTAAGCAGAGTCCACTGGAGGAAAACAGTTACATTAGCTTCGTTCACTAATTTATTCATGAGAACTTTGCCATGCACCAAGTGTTGAATTTATCATTTCTGAACTCAATTGCTCTACGTAAGGTACAATCAGACATCATGCACACAACTGAATAATTTTTTTTTGGAATTATTTTCAAGTCTTGTTTTTTTGGGACTTTACATGTCATAATATAGCTTAAATTAGATTGTTTTTACGTTAATAATAATATTATTTTGCTAATCTGAACTTTTTCCTGTTTTAGAAATGCACAAATGAGGGCTGAGAAGATAGATTAGTGGTAGGGCACTTGCTTGGCATGCATGAGGCCCACAATTTCAATCCCTAGCCTCCCTCTAACTCTCCATCTTTCTCTCCCTCCCTCTCTTTTCATGTCCCTCCCAAACACATGAAATGAAAACAACTGACCAATTGTGGTATATTGGATTTGTTCATTAACAATGGGTTCATGCCTAACAAAATATCAACTTCCAGTGCAACTGTTCCATGTTAAGTAGTTCAAGCAAATTATTTTAATGTTAATACATAGAAGTAAAACTTTTCTTCGATACAATATTTAATTTTTTTGTTGGCTTGCTTGTTTTTGTTCACTTTTTTGCTTTTAAGATTCAGTCTATGAGGGAATGTAGTACCTCCCTCTAGTGGTGAATTTAGTGCATAAACAAGTGAGAGAATATGAAACTACACAAGATACTTCTTTTATGATGAGTTTTTAAGTAAAATTCACCTGTAATTGGTTTTCTTCTTAGTATAGCAGACAGGGAGGGTGATTAAGTAATTATACACACTGGCTTTGGTAGGATATGATGTCTAGTAGCCAGGATTTAAGGTCTGGAGCACCATCTGTCTCAAGCATTAGGATGCCTCTGGCTCACCTGGAGGATGTATTGAAACACAGATTTCTAGATCCCAGCTCCAGAGTTTTTGATTCAGGGGGTCTGGAGTGAGGGTGAGGTATATATTGTACATTTATAGCACTTTCTCAGGTGATACTTATCCTGCTAGTCCAGGGACCACACTTTGAGAATAACTCTTAGATTCCTTGAGTGATGAAACCAAGTCTTGTTGCATTTCTCAAAGTTTAACCATGGTGTTGTGAAGATGAAGTGGGATATTAGATGTTCAGGGCTTAAAGTGCTACCTGACATAGTAAGTGCCCTGCAGAGGTTGGCTCCTATTAATACCATCGATTTATCAATACTTTCTCACTTGAAAAATTCAAAGTACTGTATAATGTAGAACTTTTTAATAATATTGTTGCTGAGCCAATATTATTATCTGAGATATATCAGCACATAAATACTATTAGCATTTCCTTTTGCATTAATCTTTTTGTGCATTGATTTGAAAGATTGTTACAAAATAAAATAAAAATACACATAGGGGTGTCATGACAGAGGAACATAGAAATCAATAGGAAGAGCTCTCAGTGACCAAAGATGAAGCAAGTTCAGCAACTAAATAAAATAATAATGAATTATGACCCAAGGCGAAAAGTAAATATCCCTGAGGCCATGCTTTGATAAATCAATAATTGAATGATAAATAAGGAAATAAATGGAGAAGAGACAAGTTTCCCATGCACAATTCCAAATGATTCTGACCGATACATTGTCCTCAAAGAGGTGGAGTAAAACTGCTCAGTTGTTATGTATGCCAAAAAAAAAAAAAGTAAACAAATTAACAATATGGAAGGAGGGAGAAAGAGCAGCTTCATAGTAGAGAAACATGATAAATATTATCTCAGTCAAATAGTCAAGGTCAATATTGACAGTAATAAAAAATGTTACCAGTATTTAGCACATGTGGCCTCTACATGACAAGATGAAAATGTTATTTTATACCTGTGGCTTTCCTCCTTTAAGCCATAGTTCTAGTGTAAGCATGAGAAAAACATAAAATAAGTCCCAGTACCTGGATATTCTTACAAAATACCTGACTAGTACTTCTCAAAACTCTTAAGGTCATCAAGAACAGGGAAAATTTGAGTGGTCAAGAGGAACTGAAGATGGCATGACATGACAGGTAAATGTGATGATGTGTTCTGGGTGAGATCCTCGAACGGGGAGTGGATAGTGGGCAAAAACTAAGGAAACATGATTAAGTTTGAAAAAACAAAGTTTTCTGACTTTCAGATCAAATCATTACATATTCATTATTAGAGGTTTCATTAATACGAGTGTCTTTAGTTGTGTTGTTGTTGCTGCCTTGATGTCCCAAATCAATTAAAAATGTTTACATCTTGTTGTCATTTTGATTTTGGGGAAAAGCCAGAAGTTGCATGGGGCCAGATCTGATGAATAAAGTAGATGGAGGACAGACCATAATGTTTTTATGAGTTTGCCTTTCCATTAGCTGGTACTCAGCAACAACAATCACTGTAATTTTTTTTTTTGCCACGACTTGTAAAGATATTAATAAGACTCCACAACTGTTTCAAAAAGTGGCAAGAATGGTTGGATAAGTGTGTTCAAAGCAAGGGAGGCAGTATTTGGAAGGAGATTGGTGTCAATGTGTCCTTAAATAAATTCTTAAAAAGTCATAATATTTTTCTATCATCCTTTGTACTGAGAAGCACAATAAAGAGAAAAATTTAAATTTTGTAATGATAAAGTAATATTAGGTGAATGTTGTTCTATACTTATTCATCTACCTATATATCTCTGTCTTGGTGTATCTTGAAGGTAGAGGTAGAGCATATACTTCACACTGCTTTGGCTTGTGTTTAGTTGCTTTATGGGTTTGTCCTGTGTCCCCACAAGGCCTCATGTAATTTGGAAGGGGCTGAGTCTGGCATTCATGATTGGTTTGTTGTCTGGTGCTGGGATTGGCAATGTGAGTGCTGCACCCACACAGGGGTGGAGCTGACTTACAGCTTAAGGGTAGGAAGAAGGTTCTCTCTCTTTCTTGCTGGTTTGCCTTGCTGTTTGGCTGCCACCGAGAATGGCTGCCCTGCCATGCCACGCTGCCTTGGAGCCAACTAAGTATGGACTGAAACCCCCAAGAACTGTAAGAAATAAACCTTTCCTTCCCTAATTTTTGGTGTCAGGTATTTTGTCTCAGCAACAAGTGAAAAGTAACTAAGACAGATGTCCACCCCAAAGCCTCATGGAATCATAGATGAGGCTTTTTCAGAGGTGGCTGGATCTAGAGTGTGTGATGCTGGGATTGATTGATTCATGGTGCAATGCTAGGATCAAGGGCACTAGGATGAAGGGTATGAGTGCTCCCTGCCCTAAGTAACCTAAGTAAGATACAAGGGATAGAAAAAACTGGGTTGTCCCTTGATGCTTTTCTACCTCTGTGCACCAGGAACTATCTTTCCTCTGCCATGTGCCACCCTGCCTTGGAACCAGCAGATTGTGGACTGAAACCTCTACAAACAGTGAGCTAAGTAAATCTTTTCTCCTTTAACTTTGGGTGTTGGGTATTTTGTCTCAATAACAAGAAAAGTAACAAGATGCATACACACATACATACACAAGTAAGCATAAAGGAGTCTTATAAAAATAGGATTTTTGTATGTGTCTCTTTTTAAATTTTCTTTGGGAATTCTATATATTTTTTTACATTATGAAATACAGAAAATATGCAGAAATTAGTTAACAGGCACCTTCATATTCACTGAGTAGGTTTGACTATATTTGTTTTACATTTTAATCAAAAGTTCCAGATAAGTTAATGTTCTGTTCTTTTTCTCACAATAAACATACTCCTCTACCCCATGCTTTTTTTTTTTTTTTCTTTATGAGACAAGGTCTTGCAATGCAGTTCACGCTGGCCTTGAACTCACTTTGTAGCCCAGGCTGGTCTCGAACTTGCAACAATCCGCCTGCCTCAGCCTCCGGAGTTCTGGGATTATAAGTGTGTGCCACCATTCCCGGCTTACCCCATGCTTTCTTTTCATAATGCCTATCTTCAGGTGGTAAGTATTCCATGTCTGATTTTATAATTCTACTTTATGTATATATCATGCCTTTTTGTTTTTAAATTTTATATAACTTGTATGATATTTTACACATTTTTTAAAAATTAGCTTTTTTATACATTTAATTGTGGCTTAATTTTGGTTTGGTTTTTTGTTTGTCTGTTTGTTTATTTTGAGATATTCTTGTTGTATAGTCAGGTTGACCTTGAACTTGTGATTCTCTTACCTCAGCCTCTCAGTGCTAAGATTACAGGTGGCTGACACCATGCCTGGAAACATGTTTTAGAAAGTCATCCATGTTGTTACATTTAATGCCATATAGATTTCTGTAGTATGAATAAATGACAGTGGTTGCATTCTTCTGATGAACATTGGTTATTTCTAGTTTTTCTTATTCCAAAATATACTGCAATGCACATGGACTTGATTTTTCTCTAGAGTATCTACATAGTTTTTCTTTTTATGCTGTTTGTAGTAACTTTTGTAGGACAGGGGTTTTTAATTTTAGTTTTTATCTAGTTGGAGTTTATTTCTTGTATGTACTGTGAGGTAAGGATCTGATTTTTTTTCATATGAGTAACCGTTTGTGTTAATTTAAATTATTGAATTATTCATCCCCCAACTGATTTTTATTACTATTTCTATCACCTAGCAAGTTTCTATGCACAGTCAGGCATGGTGGCACACTCCTGTAATCTCAGCACTCAGGAGGCTGAGGCAGGAGGATTGTCGCAAGTGCAAGACCAACCTGGGCTACAAAGAGAGTTCAAGGCCAGCTTGAACTGCTTAGCAAGACCCTGTCTCAAAAGGACAAAAACAAACAAACAAACAAACAAAAGTTTCTATACATAGATTAACCTGGTTTTAGGCATTCTATTCCATTGGCCTGTTTGTCTATCATGCAAGTACTAAACTATTTCAATTAGAAATACAATGTTCTGCATGGATTAAGTTACTCATAACCAAAAGAAACTTGTTTGTAGATTTGTAAGATAAATCAAATTGGCTGTACATGAATGTCTGTGTTCTGGCACAAAATGTGTCAGGGTCACTTTATATCTTCTCTGATTGGAACCAGCCATTTCTCCTAGGAACACTGAGGCATCATTTTAAACTAAAACTGTAAATTCTTCATTTCTCTTCATGGTTGTTTTGGGAATAACAAGCTTGCTGAGTAAACTGTTGAAACCATCCATTTTTACTGTCAGTGCAATGGTCAATGGAACAATATGTTAATATTTTTAATAATAGAATAGCATAGTAGAATAGCACCATTAAATCCTATCTCTTTGTGCTCTTGTATACTTTTGACCTAAGGGGATGTAGCTCAGCAGCATAAGTGCCTGCCTGGCAAGCACAAGATCCTGAATTTGATTCCCGAGACTGAAAAAAGAAAAATAGTCTAACATTCTAAAATAGTTTATTTTACATAATACATTATTTATACTGCAAACATTTGTGTGCAGTTTAACATACTGAGAGGGTTAGCCTGAAGTGAAGATAGATTAGTATCTCTTCAGATTGCCAGTTTTAGAAACATTTCTCATTCTGCTAACGGTCTATAAATACAATGTTTATATGAAAAATACCATGACATGAAAAGTTCAGTCATTTATCAGAATGTGTCTAGATCTATATTTGGGAATTAAATGAAACATTTAATTAATTTCCAGAAATATTTATTTTTAAATCTAGATGATGATACAGGAAAACATATACATGTTGCTAATATCAAAAAGTATACCTCAAATTCTCATTTAAAAAATATGCATTAATGGTTTCATTGTTACTATAAAAAATTCAATGCTTTATAACTCTTGAAAAAAGATCAAGTTGGAAAGTGTAGACTCACTATTAAACTTTCTCTGTCTGATCCCTTGTATTTGTTGGTAGCCCTGGCCACAACTGTGAGTAGATTCTTATCAGAGTGATGTATACTACTTGTGCCTGTCCTGCAGGTTTGTCAACTGCATCTCTACAGACAATGTGACTGCGTTGCTCACTACGGGATGTCTGGGACCTTACACAGCATTTTAGATGTAATAGTCAATGAATTTTTTTTGAATACCTAGTACTGCCTAAAGGTATTTTCCTAACTAGTAATTAATTTTCCTCTTTACAGTTTCAAACAAACAGGTAAGTAAACTTGCATGGTCCATTTTAGCAATAATTACCATTGTGATTTGTTTATATGTTTTTGTAAGTACTCTCCCAACTTCAGGTCATTAATCATTCAGTTTTTTGGTGGGAGGATCTGTGGAGATGGAGTCCTAGTGTGTAGCCCAGGCTGGCCTCAAACTCAAGGCTATGCTTCTGCCTCAGCTCCTGAGTGCTGACGTTACAAGTGTGTGCCACCATGCCTAGCATCTATAACTTTTATAAGGTTTCATTTTATGTACTTCACTTCTTGATCCATGTAAAATGTGTTTGTTCAAAATAGGGAGGTAGCAGTGTCATATGATGTTTCTAAGTAGTAATTTTCTGCAGTACTATTGATTTAATAACATATATCATCCCTCATAATTTGGAGTACCATGTATTTCTTCTTTTATTGATTTCAAAGAAACTTCTCTCTAGTATGTGCCTAGAAACGGGATCAGAATCCTAAATCACAAAACTATTCTATTTTTTTTTAAATGACTTGAAATTATACTATAAAGCTACTATGACAAAAACAGTGTGGTACTGGCAAAAAAACAGACCTGAAGATCAGTGGACTAAACTAGAAGATGTAAAAACAGCTGCAGACACACTAAGATACCTTATTCTTGACAAAGGTGCCAAACACATTCATTGGAAGAAAGATAGCCTCTTTAATAAATGGTGTTGGAAAAACTGGCTTTCCACATGCTGAAGATTAAAACTGGACCCATATCTTTCACCATGTACTAAGTTAAAATCAAAATGGATTAAAGATCTCAACATTAAAACAGAAACATTAAATCTCCTGGAAGATAGAGTAGGTAAAACTCATGAAGATATTGGTGTAGGCAAAGACTTTATGAATAAAAGCCAGATTGCACAGGAACTATTGCAAAGAATCAACAAATGAGATACCATCCTATTGAAAAACTTTTGCACAGCAAGAGAAACCACCAACAGAGTGAAGAGACAACCCACAGTGTGGGAGAAAATGTTTGCCAGCTGTCCCTCAGATAAAGGATTACTATCAAGAACATATAAAGAACTTAAAAAAATCGGTCCTCCCAGATTTAAAGACCCAATCCAAAAACGGGCATCTGAGATGAACACACACTTTTCAGATGAAGAAGTACAAGCAACAAATAAATAAGTGAAAAAATGTTCAATAGCACTGGTCATTTGAGAGATGCAAATGAAAGTAACACTCGAGATTCCACCTCACCCCAGAAAGAATGGTTAGTATTAAGAAGTAAACCAATAACAAGTGCTGGAGGGGCTGTGGACAAGAAGGAACCCTTCTCCACTGTTGGTGGGAATGCAGGCTGGTGTAACCATTATGGAAGTCAGTGTGGAGATTCCTCAAAAAGCTAGAATTGGAGGTCCCATTTGACCCAGCTATTACCCTTCTGGGTATCTTCCCAAAAGAACTAAAAACATCATACCATAGCGATATATGTGCATCTATGTGTATAGCTGCACAGTTCATAATAGCCAGATCTTGGAAACAACCTAAATGCCCCTCAACTGAGAAATGGACAAAAAAGATGTGGTATTTCTATATAATGGAATACTACTCAGCTATGACGAATGATAAACTAGACACTTTCATACTTAAATGGATATGCCTTGAGAATATACTTATCAGTGAAATAAATCACACATATGTAACCATTGTATTGTTGTACTTGTGTGACAAACTGAAAGAAAAACTATGCATATGTTTATGTATATGTATGTAAAAATTAGTTAAGATAGTTAAAGAAAAAGAATTTTGAGTGAAAAGTAGTTTTCACAGGATCATTTTCAGACCCTGTGAATTGTTCTTTTAAAAACAATATAGCATTCATAACATTTGTATTTCTTGCCAATATTTTTCTAATGTTCTATACATTCTTTTTTGTTGTATAATAATAAAAAAGATTAAAAGATAGCATAGAAAAAATAATAAAAAATAAAATGTTGTTTTATCTTTTTATTTTCATTGCTTAAGCATAGACTCTTATTCGTTTTAGTTTTATTTTGTTTTTAATGGATACACAATAATTGTACATATACATGAAGTCCAGAGAGATGTTTTCATACATGTATATATTGTCAGTGTGTGATAAAAGTGGCACATGTGTGCATGAGACACCGAGAAACCTAACTGGAGAGACGGTAGGCCATGCGCAAGAGAGAGCAGAGCATTCCCAAGACAGGAACCAAGTCCTCGGTCCTTTTCCCCAGCACCCTTGGGGACACGCAACTCTGCTGGGACACAGAGCTAACACTCTGACAGGATGCTGCTTCACTTACAGTCATCCCTTTATGGGAGAGGGGGCCTTGGCTGGTAAATTAAACCTGTGAAATTACCACAGGTTCAAAGGTAACTGGGCCAACTATGGACTGAAGCCTTGAAATCATGAGCCAAACTAAATCTGTTTCCTTTGAGTTTTTCAGATATTTTGTCACACCAACAATAGAAAGCTGATTTCTCTGTTGTATAGCAATTTTTCATTTACCTGAAATTCTTTTCCAAAATCATTAGGATTTCCTGAGGATCATTTAAGGTGTCTCCTGTGACTTTGGTCTCTCCCTTCCATTCCAGGTGAGAGATGCACAGGAGAACATTATTGGATAAGTTAAGGCCATTGAGCTGTTGTCCCAGAATCCATGTCTTCACCCCAAGTACAAACAACTGGGTTACCTGGGTGGTCTCCCATGGCTGGTTGACTCTTCTAAACCAGTATTTTCCTCAGCTCAATTTTTATTCTTTATTGTCACCTTCCAGGAGATTATTTTCCAGTTCTGTAGTTGAATAACCTCCCTTGGGGAAGATGTCTCCCTCTTAGGTTTTTTTTTTTTTTTTTTTTTTTTTTTGCGGCACTGGGGATTGAACTCACAACCTCGCGCCTGCCAGGGCAGGCGCTTAAGGCACTGAGCCAAACTCCCAGCCCTGGTTTTTTTGGAGGCAGGGTTGCACTATGTAGCTCAGGCCGGCCTTGCGCTCGCGTTGTAGCCCAAGCCGGCCTCGAACTCACAACGCTCCTCCTACCTCAGCCTCCCGAGTGCTGGGATTAAAGTCATGCGCCACCACGCCCGGCTCCCTCTTAGGTTTGAGCCAGTGAATTAATTTGCTTTCTTTGTCTTTGAGTTTTTTAAGTGCAATCTAGTTTCCCTTTCTTGTATTTCTGAACATTTTAGCATATATGGTTTTTGTTACCCTAGAGGAACTGGCCTACACTCAGCTTTTCCCCTTCTCTCTTGGATCTGCTTTAATTTGTCCAGAGTACTCATGCTCATGTGCTTCTGCTAGAATATGCTGGATTATTAGTCTATCACTGCTTAACTCTATCAGTTCTCCTAACCTGCAGTGTCAGAATGTATGAACATAAAAAGGAGCTTAGGTACAGTAGATAAAAGGCTAAGAAGAACATATGTTAAAGATCAGTAGGCAATGGATTCTTTCACTATCGTGTCTCCTTTTTACAACTTTACAACTTCTTGGCTTCCCCAACTTGCTTTGCTCTCCAAGCGCCACCCTGTTCTTCTGGACTTTACAGCCCTGATAACATCACTGTCAGACATGATGGACACCACTTACCCGTGCTGGCTCCTTAGTCTGCCCTGTTAAGTCTTCTCCATGTATTTCCTCAAAAAACTGTCTGCCAAACTGGACAGCCTGACTATTTTAACAACCACTGTGTTATCATGGTCATTTTTCCTCTTTGGTTTTATTTTTGTTTGGTAAATATTTCTATTCAATGCACTAGAATTTTAGATGGAATAATTACCACAGCTGCATAGCTACATATATACCAATAGGAAAGCCTCAGCCTCTCTCTCTCCCATGCATATAAAAACGTACCTGACATAATTATATTATTAATGGGATTGTACAGACTGCCTTGCAAATTTAAATTGGGGGAGAAAGATTATGGCAGAGTGGAGATTGGTGGCAAAATTCAGCTGCTCTGAGATTCAGAATCCAGACACTGGAAAATAAAAACTCATCAAAGGAAAAAAAAAAAGTAGATTACTGGGAATCAGAAAGGAACTGAAAAAAATATTAGAAGATACAGAGAAATTGGAAAGATGGTTCAAAACACAGGGGAAAGCAAGAAACAATCTGGACTCTCTTTCTTGTTCTCAGGGCTCATGGAGAAGGGAACTGGTCTTGGAAGCAAGGCAAGTGCCCCAGACTGGAAGATCCAGGTAGGAATGCCAGCGAAGTGCATGGTCTTTGTGAGCTGCGGCAACAGTGTGAAGTTCAGCTCAGTGGGGACTTCTTCCAGAGGGTAGGCAATAGCTGGGGAGGGACCCAAGTATGGGTGCCCACCATACTGCCGGAGTGCTTGATCAGGTGCCATTTCAGGAAGGAGTGGATTATTTAAATCTGGCACTCAGAAGAATTGAAAAATAACTTCACTTGCTCCCAGTGTTACCCTCGCACAGTGTCTGGGTGAGAGATAGCCACAGAAGGTATCTGTGGACAAGAGAACCCAAGATTCCCTGAGAAGCTTAAATTCAGGCAGGGAGGGCCGGGAGCCTCACCCCTCTATGGTGAGAAGCCAGGCCTGGCTTGAGTTGTGCTCAGAAACAGGTAGGTTTGAAAGTGCTTGGGGGCATTAAGTACTTGAACCCTTGACTTGCTGCCTGCATCTAGAACAGATCTGAGGTCCTACAGCCTTCCCTATCCACCAAAGAGAGCAAGGTCACATCTTGGCATGGACATTGCCCCAGAGGGGTCTCTGGAATAGGGGGCACAAGTCAGAAATCCACAGGCCTAAAGGCTAGGAGGAGAAAACAGATTTGCTGGGATTGCAAAACTGAGAATCCCAGAAGAAAACCACTCATTCAAAAATACAGATAAAAACTTTTTTTGTGCATTTGGGTTCATTTTTTTCCCCTTCTTTTTGTATTTTTTTCTCTTTTCCTTTCTTATCCCTTTCAAATTTTTAAACTTTATCCTCCGTATTATTTTTCTTTTATCTTCTATTTTTAGTTTTATTCTGTTACTTCTGTTTGTGTCTATAAATATCCTTCTACTCCATTATGAGATTCTTTTTCTTACTTTTCCTCCTCATCATCTCCCACTAATTTTTCAAATTTTTCATTTTGTATTTCTCATTTCCAACACCCTACATCTTTAATAGTATAACCATTAAGCATTATTAACTTTTAGATAGTTACTCTGTTATTACTGTTGAATTCTTTTCTATCATTGATGGAGATATAGTTATCACATTTAATAGATATTTGTCGTATGTCAATATTTGGTTTGCCTTAGGGT